>BHFT01003975.1:0-12167 GCA_004320025.1 Laticauda laticaudata | reverse complement strand
TTTTGTGTTCATCTAGGCGGGTACTTATTCTTCTATTGGTCTGTCCAATGTATGTGGCCGGGCATGATGTACAGGGCCATCCGTCCCACCATATAACGAATCTGGGCAGCTTACAATATATTAAAAGTTAAAAGTTATTAAAATAAAAAATGATAGTTAACCACAGTACTGTGGACCTATATAGTATGCTGAGCAGGGGCTAAATGGTAGCCAGCAACTTTGAGAATTAATGGGTAAAAAGCAGAGATATTGATTTCGAAATTTACCTTGATTTAGATAATTTTTTAAACAGATAAATGACTAGAAGATTATCCACAATTACTGTGCCAATAAGTGCATAGAAGATTTCCTCTAACTCAGTGGTGTACAAGTGCTAGAATCAAGCTCTATGAAACTAATACATACAGATATGTATGTGCAAATAGATGGTGTCTGACCTGAGCTGCAGGAGTTGTGCACTCACATTATTTCTGGTCAGGAAATCAATACTGGAATGAACAATTTAGGCGTAGGAAAAAGCAAAATGACTTTGATACCTCTTTCCTTTTCACTGCTAAGTGATAGGCATAAAACTTACTCCATCGCTGAAACTACATGTCTATAAGTCCCTCCAGCTGTTATATACTCAGAGGTGGAATTCAAAAATCACAGCAACAAGTTTTCTGCCCAGTTGCTGGGTGAGCATGGCCATGGTGTGCGTGGCCTACCAGAACTTCTGGGAGGGCCATTTTTCACCTTCCCCAGAGTCCGGAGGCTTCCATCGGGCCTCTGGGAGGGCAAAAATGGGCTCCCCTGGGCTCTGGAGGGCCACCGGAAGCTGGAAACAGGCCCGTAGCTGGACTTCCAGAGCTTCCAAGAGACCCATTTTTCGCTCTTCCAAAGCCTCTGTGTAGACCCTGCACATACCTGCATCCAAAACAGGCCACTTGGAGACTCCTGGGAGGGGAGGGGCAAGGTGGGTGGGGCTAGCTGGTCGGTTCAACTACCGGTTCTGCGAATCAGATGTAAATTAAACATCCAGTTCACCTGAATTCGGCATAACTGGCTGAATCCCAACCCTATATATACTGTATTTATGACGTGGCTAGAATGTTCAGCATGCTCATTTTTTATGTTAAGATTAATGAGAAGCAACTTTTAAAAGAAAAATTTCTCTCTAAGCTAAGCAGTGACTCTGTTTAAAGTCTGAAATAATGTGTTTGGTCATCACAGCAAAACTTTAATGATTAGGCAAGGTTGGTATTCCACATTAGCTGGCGATGGATCCTATTATTACATACAATATGAGCATATTATTGCATACAATATGAGCAGAATTTTAAAAATTCTTGTGGATAAGAATTTTGATAAGAATAAGAATCTTGTAGTAAGACTTAAAATAGACTATGGAAGACCAAACACTTATTAAGACTGAGCAAGGAACCTTACTAACTGCTTTTGGTGAGGAGAGAAAGAAGGAGAAACAAAAATATTTAGGAAGGAGGAAGAATGATATCGTCAATATTGTGAATGTTCTGGTTTCTGAATAATGCATAATTTTTTGGAGACGCCGAGTTCTCAAGCAAGGCATGGTAACTCCATTCATTGGATAGTTTTCATACCAGCAAGTACAGCATCATATAAACTGAAACTTTAGTATGAAGCCTGAGTAACTGAGCCATTTCTAGTAAACAGAAAGCAAAAATAATGTTAAACTTTCTACTCATTCTGTCTCTTCAGATGAAAATACAATGACCTTGAACATTACAAGACCTCCTTTAAGAAAAGTCCAGAAGAAAACTTTCATAACTGAAATGAACCAAGAAGTTTTCTGCAAAACTTTTGAAATCCTGCGTCTCTCATCTATCTTGACAATGAATTTCATTTGACAATGAAGGGATGGAATCATGAAGTAGATACTCTGCTCTATTTCACTGAAAAGTCACATTTTATTGTACATTATATACTATATACACTATTCTATTCTATTTTCTATCAAAAGGGTTGGAGAAAGAAGACAGGGAACAATGAGAGTGTATCCATTTGTCAGAATGAATGCTGGGAGAGGCCTGGAAAATAATATGAAGGATAGAATTTTCCTTCTCATGACTGGACAAATGGACAAACTTAAACACTTTTGAAGGAGGGTTAGATTAATTAATATATGATAATCAACAGAAGAAAATATCTGTAGCTCAGGGTTTAACCGTGAGGTCCTTGGTGATCTCTGAGCTTGGCTGTTTTCTTGCAGACATTTCATTACCAAAGTAGGTAACATCTTCAGTGCTATTAGAGAGTGGAGTGTGCACTCATTTTATATTCCAGTGGCTTGCCCTATCTATGATCACTAAGACTACTCCCACCAACACTGAGAGAGCAAGCCTATAGAATATAAAATGAGAGCAAACCCCATTCCCTACTAGCACTGATGGTGTTACCTACTTTGATAATGAAACTTCTGCACAATTATTGTCAATACGTTTGGTTGTCGGATGCAAAGCATCTGTCCTTACTTTTGACTTTCCAAGGGCTTCTGGATGGCCTTTGTAGAAGGAGAATGCTGGAAAAATTCTTCAATCAATCAATCAATCAATCAATCAATTAGAATAGAGCTGGAAGGGACCTTGAATGCTTTCTAGTCAGGGGTGGGACTCAAAAATTTTAATAACCGGTTCTGTGAGTGTGGCTTAGGTGGTGGGCATGGCTTGGTGGTCATGTGACTGGGTGGACATGGCTTGGTGGTCATGTTATTGGCTGGATGTGACCAACTCAATATCACTCACATTGAGGCACGCATCTCCTCGCCTGGCCTCTCATGACTGTGGGGATGCTGCAACAGTCATAAGTGTGAAAAATGGTCAAAAGTCACTTTTTTCAGTGCCATTATAACTTTGAATGGTCACTCCACATAAGAAAAGTACTAGGAAAGGAGGGGAAAATAACTCCAGAGATGTTCCTGAGACAGGAAGTCTAGTCCTGCCAAGAATGTAATAAGAGTTAACGGAGAGGCAGTTTCTGTAAGCAACACCAGAATGTTTCCTTCCTGCCTTCCTTACAGGATTAGGCCAGTAATTTTTTCTACCAACCAGTTCTCTGAACTGCTTAGAATGTTAACCGATTCTAGTGAATAGGTGTGAACTGGTAGAATCCCACCCGTTTCTAGTCCAACCCCCTGCTCAAGCATCTCCATCATACCTTTCTCCTTTTTCCTGACCAGGAGGACCCACTCACAGTTAAAGCTCTGATTGGCATATCCACTATGTTATTCCTGAATGAGTTAATTTTCTTAAGAATGTCTGTATGTGTTGTATATTGAGGCTCTTTTTTATCTGTAGCATAGGCAGAACCTCTCGCTAGAAGATCCAACAGACTCAATCAATCAATCAGAATAGAGCTAGAAGGGACCTAGAAGTCTTCTATTCCAATCTCCTGTTCAAGCAAAATTGAGACAAATGACTGTCTAGTCTCTTCCTAGAAACCTCCAGCAATGAAGCACCAACAGCTTCTGAAGGTAAGCTGTTTCACTGGTTAATTGTCCTCACCGTTAGGAAATTTCTCCTTAATTCCAGGTTGCTTCTCTCCTTGATTGGTTTCCATCCATGGTTTCTTGTTGACTTCTGGTGCTTTGGAAAATAAGTTGACCCCCTCTTCTTTGTGTCAACCCTTCAAATGATGGAATATGTAATAGTTATTGGTGAAATTAATTATCACCTTGTTATATTCTTATGAAAATTATAGATTATATTTGGTTGTTGGCAGCTACATTCAATGATAGCTAAATGAAATATTAATGTTTGAAAATAATGTACCAATTTCTGGGGGACTCATATTTGATTTGTGCATTTCCCAGAAATACCTTGCTGAAATGGTCATCTGTTGCAATCCTCTATGTGTCTATATGGAATTACTCCCAGATGAGTTGGTAAATGCCTCAATCGAAGTCATAAATCTGCAGCCTCCAGTGTGGTGCCTAAAATTTCCTTGGCTTTCTGTTTATTGTGACTGAAAAGGGGTTCTTAAATGTTGATATTTTATTTTAATTGTGACAGCTAGATTATGGCAAAGTGAGAGGCTGCAAGACAAGTAGTCCTTGACTTACAACAGTTCATTTAGTGACTGTTAGAAATTACCACAGCACTGAAAAAGTGACTAAAGACCATTTTTCATTTATGGCCATTGCAACATCCCAATGGTTATGTGATCAAAATTCAGATGCTTGGCAACTGACTCTTGCAATATCATATTTATTATGACTGCAGTATCCCAGGGTCACATGATATCCTTTTGTGCCCTCTGACAAGCAAAATCAATGAGGAAGCCAGATTTATTTAACAACCGTATTACTAATTTAACTTCAGTGATTCACAATGGTAGCAAAAAATGCAGTAAAATGGGCAAAATTCTCTTAACAAATGTCAAGTGCAACAGAAATTCGGGACTCAAATGTGGTTGTTGGTTGAGAACTACCTGTGCCATCTTGGTGGGCAATAGAATATTTTATTTTGGGTGGAATCTTATTCTGAACTTTCACTTTCTTAATTCTAGCTCTATATAGTTGCAGAATACCTTTCTGTAGTCTTATTTTGTCACCTGTCCCTTCTTCCATTTCCCTTACAAATCTTCTTTCATTTGCAGATCTTCACTAAAATCTGTGTAATCACATGAAATCTGTAATCAGATTTCAGATCTTCACTAAAACCTATGTAATCATGTTTTATTCGGAAAACACACGAGGTAGACCGGGTTCCAACAACAAAAGGCTTTATTCAATAAACAGTCAGAATAGGAACACATTGGCTGCAGCCGAGGCCAGCCTTTTATACAGGCTGGCCTGCCTGCTTTCAGCCTATGGCATTCCCTTGAATTTGCCGCCTTTCAGCAGCTCTTTGGATTGGTTCCTAGTGAACCAATCCACTGCTTACTTTACTGGGCCAATCAGAAGTGTAAGTCTAGGAGTCAACCATTTACATATAGAACAAATCACATTTTCACATCTTCACCAAAGTCTATGTAATCACATAATCACATTCTTCTGCTGTCATTTTTTGCCCTTTGGGCAAACTGTTTGAACTTGTGGTTTTTAACATGTTCTACTGCTCATCTTGTATGTAAACAATGTTTTGGAACCAGGAGGGAGGGAGAGAAAGAGAGAGAGAGGTGGAAAGAGAGAGGGAGGGAGAGATAAATAGAGAATAAAGAAGAAGATAGCATTGCTATCTCTTCTCTTCTGCTAGTTTATTGTTCTCACCCTTTTCTACCTATTGGCTAATGTCCACATTTACTAAGTCAAAGGAAGTTTAATTAATAGCATAGCTGTGTTTATTTAATATGATTTGCCCAAACAAATAAACATAAAATATTTTAGCTTAATGTCACGTGATCCACCCAGATAACCTTTTAAAAAGGCTAGATTCCCAGATTGTACTTAACTAGAAACTATCCAATTCCATTTTCACCAGTTCTGGTATGTTGTATGAACTAAACCATGGATCCCTTGTGCCTTAAGTCTTCAAATCTTCCTGCATCTTCTCCTTATGTTTAACAATTCTTGATATGCATATCATATGCATAGCTTTTGAATAAGGCTTTGGGGGCTTATTTTCAGGGATTATCTATGAATCTATAGCTTAATTAGATTGGGGTTTTATTAATTTTACTGGTCTTATACTCACTTAACCTAATAAGCCATTAACAGAGTCAGATCTTAAGAATAGCTCTCAGAGTTCCCCAAAGTGCCCAACCACATTATTCAGGATTTATGGAATGACCTGATCAATATTTTTGTTTCAAGATATGTGAGAAAAAATAAATTACGCTCTAAACATGATTTTCTTCATCACTGCGCTTTACTTATTTTCATTTATGATTGATTCCCAATATTGTCAGGTGATTCATATAACAGTTTATTTTCCATTCTCATAAGCGGGTGAGGTAGATTATTTTGAGGAACAGACTGCTTTAAGGTCATACAAAAACATTATGGACAGGTGGGAATTTAAACCTAGGCTCCAATAATATCAATCTAACTCGTTTAATTCTGTTATTCTTTGTAGAAGAGCTATAAGAAAAAAACCAGGACAATTTCGAAGAAGTAACATTCTCATCAAAATTACCAGAAGCATGAGACAACATTGTCCCACATTCAAATCTATCCTCTTCTGAGTGCAACATGGATAAAAGCAGTCAAACTTAGGATAATATAGCCTGGAACTAGGAACATATTCAGATATTACTGAGTTTAATGAATCCTAATTTTTGCAGGGATTAATAAAGAAAAGGTAAAGATTTCCACCTGGGAAATCAACAATTTCTGAAAAACATTTTTCCACCTCAGGATCGATCCCATCTCCAAGAAGTTAGATATCATTGTTTTGTCTTTTACACATAAGATTAAGTTCTTAGGTCTCTGACTAATTTCCCAAATTTTAACATGTCTATGAAGATTCTCAGTCACCCAAGTCATGGTTATCCCAAAGGTGCTTTCTCAAGAGGCAATCAGACTTTTTTTTTTTTAAAGACATTTTGTTTCTCATCCAAGAAGCTTCTTAAGTTCTAACTGAATGCTGGAGGATGGAAGGATTTATATTTCTTGCAGTCATTTGGTTGTTATTATTCTTTCTGAGAGTCATTGAGGCCATTGGAGGTTTATTTGTTTACAACACAGTCCTTTTGGCAGTTCCCAGGTTCTACACCCTTTTGCACTATTCAGGTGACCCTGGGGGCACAGATAAGCCTTCAAGTGGCCTCAGTGACTCACAGAAAGAACGCTAATGACCATCCTCCAGCATTCAGTCAGAACCGAAGAAGCTTCTTGGATGAGAAGGAAAACACCTTCAAGAAAAAACAAAATTCAGTTGCCTTTTGAAAAAGCACTTTTGAACCAAACTGTAGTAGCTTTCCTGATACGATATTTCCTACCCAGCCAAACTATTGTCCATGATAGCTGAGAATTTCAGATTTTTATTCCAACAGTTCTTTATTGCACCAGGTTGGGGAAAACTGAACTATAAGATACTGCAAATGTCCCGTGGGATGATGTGTTTTCTTCTTTCCTTCCTCTTTTTCTCACACAAATTTCCCCTTTCCTTCCCCCTTGTAGCATGAATGCTGGTTGACAGCATTTCTATTACTCTGAAAAATACTTACTGAAAGTTGAATGTCAAAATCAATCATGAGTGGATTACATTTGCTGAAATGCTAATGCATACTTGGGAGTGGGGAGAGAGAGAGACTTCTTCAGATCTCTTAATGGTGGTGAAGCACTCAGGAAACACTATATCTATAAATAACCTTGCTAGTATCGCACTTCTGCCATAACTGATACTAGTCAGTCACTGTTGATTACAGCAGCACATTAAAAAATAAAAAAGATTTAGGATCTTCCTTTTTCTGATTGGCCCTCTCCTACACACCACAGAATTTATGAATTTAAAATCAGGAAATGCATGCTCTTCATCTAAAAATGGAATGGGCATCCTGTCCTCCCCTTTCAGAAATTTCAGCAGTGTGTTGCTAGGGTAGAAGCATTATCTTCTAAGGAGAATTACATAGTTTTCCTCAACCAGATGTTATCCAGATGAGTGAGTCTCCAGGACAATATGTTTAATTCAGGCTTTGGTGGGATGAAATGTTCAGCTTCTCTGAAAGATAACTCTGAACTTTTTCAGAGAGTGGTATGAGCAACATAAAGTAGAAATTGCATCACTCCTGAGATATGAGATCACAAATTTTCTCCAATAGATTTTCTTCAAACAGAAACCACCACCCTTTGATTAGCTCCTATAACTGTGATGAGAGAAAAGGACCGGATCTTAGTCATAGGAAATAAATATCTGTTTCGTGAATTTATATAACCATGATGAATTTGTACAGTAAAATCCCACTTAAAAGGAATTAGTTGAATTACTGTTTCTTCTTTTCATGAATCCTGGAAACCATAGTTTGGAAAAGAGAAATACGGAATGTCTACAGAACTCTTGCCATCTCATAAATTCTCAGGATTCTTTTATGGAAGCCACAATAATTAGAATACTATTAAAGCAGGAAAAGTATTACACAATGAATAGAAATAGGGTTCTACTGAATACTTCTAATTTCTCCAGGAACATTCAATCATCCTTCAATCCTTCAATTTCTCCAGGAACATTCAATCATCCAAGAATCATATGAAATTGTCCTTTATGAAGCAATTCTGCTTCCATTATCAGGTTCCTGAAATTTATATCTCAAAGTCGCTTGTTCTTCCTATGCTAATGAGGATCTAGGTTTTGCCAAAAAGGGGAACATCATGACTTTTATTCAAAGAATTTACTGGGTTCTTATTTACATAAAACACTCACATTTTAGTTCCCAACTACATATTTTCATTTGGATATTAGGACACTTAATACCACAATTCTGTAAATGGGTATCAGGGTCAGATTTACTAAAGTCTGATTTTGCTGCACTAAAATTCTGAAACTTCCCTCAGATAGTATGATAAGTAAGCCAAAGCAGAAGTATGATAGGAAATTGCACACTTTTAGCTATTTTTAACTGATTTGATATAAATGGGTATGTTTTCTTTCTCTGTCACTTACTACCAATGTACATAGATCAATATTCTTTATTTTCTAAAAAGTCTGTTATGACTCTTGGAAATCTGGAAAGAAATTAGAATGTGGACTGTGGCTGTTTGTGTAAATAGGAGCCGTACTTCCACCATACACCCAGACTTCCTCTGGATACTCAAGTCATGGGTATCGATGAGAGAAGCAGGTCAGGAGAATAGAACAGAAATTATCTCCTTGTCAATTATTTTTATATTTGGCTCTTTTATTTCATTCATTCATTCACTCATTCACTCACTTATTTGAACAATCAATCTATATAACTGCTAATGTCACATGTGTAACTCTAAGCTGGTCCTAGGATTAAATTCAATCAAATAATACAATGAATACATGAAATAAAAAAATCAGTAAAAACACAATAAATCCCTTTGCTTTCTCACTAAGCTCTTCAAATGTAACTTCTTGGAGGAATGCAGGCTTGTGTACTTCTTCAGGAAGTGTTGCTTCCACATAGCTGTGTTCTTGCTTTCATGAAGCTGCTGTTCTTTCATATATTCTGTGGCACATCTTGCATACTAGCTATTCCTTGACAACAGGACTGGGAAAAAAATAAGGGGAAGGAGAGAAGCCATTTCCTTTGGTCCAATGTGTTTCGATACCAGAGTAACAGAAAACATTACAACATACAACAAGCAACCTTTTAACAATGGAATAAACTGCCATGGAAAGTGACCAATTCTCCTTCATGAGGAATTTTTAAAGCAAACTCAGGATGCTAAATTAAAACCTCCCATGCCACATCATTTTCACTTCCCAATTGTCAGAAACAGTTTCAAACCAACTTGCAGTTGTTCTCACAGTGCTGACCTTGAGAAGTCAAAAAACAGCAAAGAAGATCACTCTTACACAAGCTGTGCCCTCTAGTGCTGAAGGTCCTGCTGCTAAAAACAATCGGTCAAATCCACTCCACAGAAAAGAGAAATGAAAACAACTGCTAGTAACCACCATTCATGTCCTTACTTTATGTTGTGTACATTTGTTTGGTCATATGTAAAAATCTTGTAGGAACTGCTGCAAAATTGGCCAGCCATCATCAGAGAAGAAGACAAAGGAATGTGAGAAGGAGTTTCTTCCCAGAACAATTGTGCTGCCGTGGCCTTCATAGATTTATAGCATTTAAAAGGATCTTCAAAGAAAATGCTATCTTTGTTGCAATTTGAACTCCATTATGGTGTAGCTGGAAATATATGTAAGTTGATAATCACTGCAGAGAATCATGTATTGAAGCATGAAGATATGCCTTCCAAACCTCATATGCCACACAATATGTTCACACCTAAAAACAATCCTAAAGCTATATCCAAAAATACGGTAATTAGGTTTTCAGAAAACACGAGGCATTTATCACCGAAGAAAATGGAAGAGAGGAAAAAAGACAGGGAATCAGAGTGCTGGGAAGCAAAAGCAGTCCCTGTCTTTGAATACAGATTGTCATATCTATGATCCTTTTGGTTTCAAGCCATTTTCCCCATTTCCGATGATGGCCGCCAAATTGTCTATTATTATAAGGAGCATACATCTACATGGTTAAGCATGAACTAAAGTTAATATATTTCATATTCTAGTAATTCTAGCACATAATATTTCCTATTCCGTGCTGCGTATGGAATGCATAGTAGAAACACAATGAAGATATCCTGCTCAGCTGAAAATTGCTCCCATAGGGCTATAGTTCATGGCTTTTTAACATCAACATTGATTCTTGATGATTGGATGAATACAAGGTAACACTAGATGTAGCATATGCTGCTGTAAAAATGTGTGGACTCATGCAACATGATGGTCAAAATTACAATACTGGAGAGTCTTGAAATCTTCTCATTCTTTCAGGTTTCTCAGGAGGGAGTCTTATCTTGGTAAGGGACCAAGGAGGGTTTCATGTCTGGGAATCAATCCAAAGTTTAAGGCACAGTGTAACAAGGGACAGATTTTCTCATGGTTCCTCAACACTTCACTCAGATGTTTCACTTCATCTGTCAGCTTTCCAATCTCCCTTTTTAGAGAACTATTCTCTTGTTCAAGGCACTCATATTCCTGAAATAATTGATAAAAATAAACAGATCAAGCATGCAAGCAAGAATCCATGATTATTTATTATTTTGCTAAACTATTCTTCATGCTTAAATTCTCAAAAGGAAGATTAAAAATAACCAAAAAGACAATTAAAAATGATACAATTATTCTGAAAAATGTATTTACTTTGAAAAGTAGATAGCTCCTAATTCATTTTCTTCCCAATCTGGTTTACATAAGACATTTTTTTCCCCAGTGGGTTTTTAGTGTATCTTAATTTTACCTACCTAAGGTATAGTTTATTTATATTGTTCTATTTAAAATATTTCTATAGGAAATTACCATTAAACTAATACCTAAGTGGCAGTGTAGAGCAATATCAAATAGAGTAAATCCTGCAGTGGATATTTTTTCCCAAGACAACCATTACTTTTAACATAATTTGTATAATAAATATTAATAAAATCAACAGAAGTCCTCTGTCAGAAGACCTTAGCCAAGACAAATGCTTTTATCTGTTCTCAGAAGTGGAACTATGTGGTTGGACAATCCAAAGGGGAGGAGCCTAGTTTGGAAAGTCCTTTATTGGTGACTATTTAGAGAAGGAGCTACCATAAAGGAAATCTCTCTTCATTATCTTCAGCATCCAAAAAAAGGGAATAGCTTTGGCTATTCTTTTCATCTGCATTTATTTCATATTATTTTATCAATGCAAACAAGGGGTGTAAAATATGAAGTTTCTGATTTCATATTGCTTGCTGTAAAGATTGCCACCCAATTGTACTTTTTAATTCAAAAATGGTGGAAATCACAAAATATATAGAGAACAATTTTATAGATAATTGAACTAACTTGGTTTTAATTACATTTGAACATAAATTGTATTAAATCAGCTCAAGTTCTGCTTTTGTTTTGTTCTCTATATTTGGAGGGGGGGGTCTTGGCCATTACCTGGGCTTCCTTGGCTTTTGTGCTGTTCTGTGAACCTCATGACTGAGCCAGGTCTTCAGGCTCTTCAAAAGGCTAGGAGAGTTGGGCCCTCTTCCTGAACCCCACCGTTGAAAATCTTTAACTGACCCCAGGGTCCAGAACATGCCTTCCTTCCCTGAGTGAGACAAGCTGATGTGATGGGGATGAGGCAGTTCCTCAGATAATGTGGGCCCATGAAAAAGTTGCTTGGGTAAACTACCAAGGGCAATATTTAGGATTGAAAACAGGTATTAAATATGATGATGAATAAAACCTCCATATTTAGAGGCATTATACTGTAGGTTTAAATGCCATAGCTATGGGGCAAATTGGGAAGAAAAACTGGCTGTAGGTTTTAAAGGCCCGGTCCCACTGGCTGACGAACGCAAAATGTATGCATAAAGGATACAGTGGACAAGCAAAATTTCGGGTGGCTCCATCCGTTGTCATTCGCTCCAAAAAGTGATGAAAATTTGCATAAACAGAACGGAAAAGAACGGACATGGGCAGTATGTAGTGGGGATGTTAAACGGATGTTCATAGGAAGCCTAGCAGATGACAGCGGATGAAAGCGGATGACACATCCGAAGGGGT
>BHFT01003974.1:0-23070 GCA_004320025.1 Laticauda laticaudata | reverse complement strand
TTTGCCTGAGTTGTATTTGCTTGGAAACATTCTTTATCTGAGGTTTGCCATCCAAGATTGGAACATTCCTGAAATTACAACTATACAGGGGGAAAAAAATCAAGATTGACAACATAGATAAGTCACAAGAACTTTTAGGGACAAAAGAAGATTACAGCAGCAAAGAGAAACTAGAAAGCAGAAGTCAAGAAGACCAACAGCGAGAGATAAAAGAACCAGAACAGGAAGGAAATAACAAGGAGGAAATGGAACAACACGAAGGAATAAGAAGAAGAGCACAAAGAGACGTAAAGACCAACAGAAGACAGAGACAAGCCAACAAATAAAACAATGGAAGAAGAAGTCAAGTTACTATCAATAAATATTAATGTACTAAATTCCCTGGCTAAAAGAAAGCAAAAACTTGCAAAATTAGCTAAACTGATTGTGGACATAGTGTACCTGCAAGAGGTACTTATGAAAAAGCAGCACGGTAATTGTTTAGAATATTCAAAATTAGGAACGCTGTACACAGCACTAGCAGATCAAAAAAGAGAGGAGTAGCTGTATATGTGAAGGAATGAATGGGGAATTAGGGAAAGATATAGACACAATGGAAATTATGCCAAATATATGGGTGGACCACAATCCCCTACAGGTAACTTGGAAAGGCCAAAAAGAAGGAGGAGGAGGAGGAAGAGAACATTAAATACACATATATTAAAAGAAGAATATTAAATATTAAAAGAATATTAAATTTAAAAGAATATTAAAAGAATAATTGAAATTATTTTTTAGGGAAAATACTAAGCAACATACATCACTGCAGAATCTATAGGACACCACAAAGCCTATGTGCAAGGAATGACAATAGCATATACAGCAAGAAGAAACAAAGAAAAATGGACATGACAAAATTAGCTATAGGAAAAGATAAAAAAAATTAGAAATTCAATTACAAAAAGAATCACAGAATAATACAATTAAAGGGCAAATGGCTTTAGCCAGACATAAATTAAATGTCTCAAATTAGAAAGGGCACAAAATCTAAAATCTGCAAAACAGAACTTTTTTGAATTTGCAAATAAACCAGGGAAATGGCTGGCTTATAAATTAAAAAAAGAAAAGGAAAAAAGGTTAATACATATCTACAGGATGAAAATGTGACTTTACAACACCATATGGAAGAGAAAAAAAGAATTACGCAAAATTACTTTGAAAAGCTTTATAAACAAGAAGAAATAACTAATGAAAATATATTGCAATATTTAAAAGAGAAAGGTTTACCCGCGATAGTTGAAGAAAAGAGAGAAATGTTGAATAGGGAAATAACGTTAACAGAATTGAAAATGGCAGTACAAAGACAGAAAAATAACAGATCCCCGGGACCAGATGGAATCTCAAGGGAACTTTATAAGAATATATTTGAATTGATGGAGCTTCGAATGTTAGAAGTGTATAATGAAGCATTGATAAAAGCTAGATTGCCAGAATCCTGGGCTGAGGCATACATTACATTAATACCCAAAGAGGGCATGAATCACCAACAAATTAAAAACTATAGGTGAATCTCACTGCTAAATGTCATTTATAAAATATCACCATAATAGCGGAAAGGATGAAAAAATTACTATATGAAATCATATATTCAGATCAAAATGGATTTCTACCTACAAGACAGATTAGAAATAACACAAGGATGGTGGTAAATATACTGGAGTATTACTAGGCACATCCCGAAAAACAAACGGTATTAATCTTTTTAGATGCTCAAAAAGCCTTTGACAATTTAAATTGGCAGTTTTTGATACAGCAAATTGAAGACATGAAATTTGGAGATAAATTTGAAAGAATGATAGGTGCAATATATTCTACTCAAAAGCTAGTGTGCTATTAAATGGAGATATCACAGGGAAATTTAAGATTGCCAAGGAAGTGAGACAGGGATGTTTGTTATCACCTCTGCTTTTTATCCTTTCACTTGAACTGTTTATAACCCGAATTAGACAAAATATGGAAATTAAAGGGACCAAACTCAAAAAAGAAGAATATAAAACTCAGGCATTTGCAGATGATGTAGTATTCTTTAAAGAAGAACCAATAGAAACAGGAAGTCTCGTACTATAAGAGATAGAAGAATTTGGGGAAGTGGCAGGATTTAAAATTAATAAAGACAAGACCAAAATATTAGTTAAAAATCTAAAGGAGAATCAGAAAAAAGAATTAAAAACGGAAACTGGATTACACATTACAAAGATTAAAATATTTGGGAATATGATGAACAGTGAGATGTTCTTCAGTAAAAGAAGATAACTATAAAAAATTGTTGCAACAAATAAAGATTTAGAATTATGGGGGAAATTACAATTATCCTTATTGGGAAGAATAGCCACAATTAAAATGAACATCTTGCCCATATTGCTTTATTTCAAACAATCCCCATAAGATTAGATAAAAAGTTATTTGAAGAGCTAAATAAAATAACAATAAAATTTGTATGGTTAGGTAAGAAACCACAGATAAAAGCAAAAATGTTACAGGATAGTAGAAGCAGAGGTCGATTCGGACTCCCAGACTGGGAACTGTACTATCAAGCCGTGGCACTAACTTGGATAAAGGAGTGGATTAATTTGAATAATAAAAGGATTTTAATATTAGAAGGGAATGATTTACAAATAGGATGGCATGCTTTCCTTTGGGAGGAATAAGTTGCACACGTATTTTTATAGACACCAAATAAGGGACTCATTGATATAGACATGGGAATTTTTTTTTAAAAAATCATTATATGAAGATACCAGGTTGGCTATTGATCATGGAAGCAATTATTTATCCAAATACATTAGATATAAGAAAAATGGTAAGATATATTAGATAACCAAGGGAGACTAAAAACAAACCAGGAATTAAGAGACCAAGGAATAAATATAGATTGGTGGCCATACCTACATTTACAGGCAAAATACAGAAAAGACTTAGAAGAATACGGATTTGATAAGGACCAACAACAATTAGATACAATTTTAACGGGAATGAGAGAGAAACTTATAACCAAAACATGTAATTACTTGCTAAAATTTAATATGGGAGAAGAAGTAGTTAAAGAGTCCATGATCGCATGGGCAAGAAATGTTGGATATAGTATAGGATTAGAAGACTTGGAAAGATTATGGCCCCAAAATTATAAATTAACAATGTCTGTGGCCTACAAAGAAAGGCTTATTTAGCACTAGCGAGGTTGGCAAAGATGTATCCTAATATGAGTCCAGAATGCTGGAAATGTAAACATAAATATGGCACCTTCTTTCATATGTG
Source organism: Laticauda laticaudata (assembly GCA_004320025.1). NCBI lineage: Eukaryota > Metazoa > Chordata > Lepidosauria > Squamata > Elapidae > Laticauda > Laticauda laticaudata. Next base: position 19,776 of record BHFT01003974.1, on the reverse strand, counting down.
GTGGTTATGTCCTGAAGCGAGAAGATATTGGGTAAAAATAAGAAATCGGATACAAGAAATAACAAAACACCAAATTGAACTGAAACCTGAACTATTCCTATTAGGAATAATTAAAGGAGAGTTTAGCAAAAAGATTAAAGATATCATATTACACATAGCAACAGCAGCCAGGATTGCTTTCACACAGTGTTGGAAACGGGATAGCATACCATCTGAGGAATTAGTAATACAGAAAGTATTGGAATGGGCTGAAATTGGCAAGCTCATGTTTGAATTAAAAGGCAACGAAGAATCAGAATACAATGTGGTCTGGGACAAATGGTACAATTGGCTAAAAAGTAGAAACAAGGATTAATGTATATGAATGTGTAGATACTTATAAATGTAACAGTGATGCCACAGTGCTGTCAAAAATGTTAAAAATGCAAAAAAAATAGGTGGAGCCTCCTCTCTGATGGATTGTAGATCATAACTTTCTGTGGCTATGGTCCGTGCTCTTTCCTTGGAGAGCCCCAATCATTATGATTAGGGGCTGAAGCTGCCTTGGAGGGGTGGTGGAGTAAGGGGAAGCTGCAAGCCAGGTTGAGGGGAGCTGCATCTCCCCACCTGGGCTTGGTCTTTTTCCCCCCGAAGACGACTGCAGCAGTGGTTTAAAATGGCCACCCCGAAGAGGAGGACTCAGCGTGAGGTACTCAGCTGGAATTAAGATTTTCGTGCAGGAGGGAAGAAGAGTGGATAACATCTGAACTGAGACAATGGGGCAATACAACTAACAAAAAACTACCCCGGGATTAAAGCAAAGACAATGGAAATTTTTAAGAAAAGAAAAGTGAGCGGCAAAATTACAAAGAGATAGGAAAAAAATAAGAAAATATTTTTGACAGCTAAGGAGCGGGGCTTTTGAACGGGAAAGGAAGGAAGCCGGAACTAAATATTTAACTTAAATTGGAACGAAAAATATTTTTGGGCAATAAACAAGGCAATAAAATAAAAGCTGGGCTTAAGATTTCAAAAATAATAATAATAAAGTTTACAAATTAGAGACTGGACTGTGCTGGAATACTGATGGGGGTTCAAAAAACCCTAAATAAACAATAGGGGAAAAGGTGAAGAACTTTGGTATAATGGAGAGTTTGCCACCTTTTGAACAAAAACTTTGAGCCTCAAATAAAAGGGAAAGCATCCTGTTTCTGAATGAACTTGTGTGGATCTTAACATGAAAGAAATATTGAACACAAAAGTAAGAATCTTAAAGAAAAGTGAAAAGCCAAGACCAGAATAAAGAAAAAGCATAGGAAAGACTGACTGTTGGGATTGATTGATGTTTTTGGTATAGACCCTGGCCTGGAAATAACTGAGAACTTTAGAAAAAATTGAAAGAAGAAAGAAGGCAAGTAAAGTGTTGTTTATTGTTTTTTGTGGTCTTCAACAATCACTAAAATACAAAGAGTGAATAATGATTGATATCTCTTTGGGAATTAAAAATTGAACTTAAAAATAATGAGATAATTCCTACAGGAATAGAGGCGAATCACCACTGCTCTTTGTTAGAAAAAACTGGAAAATGGCGATTGAAGACAAGAAGAAAGAGCTTCAGAGGAGGAAGAGTTGAACTCAAGGAGAAGACATCTTAAAATAGACAATTAACACAAAGACTAACTAACAAATGAAAGTGGGGGAAGAAAGAGAGGCCCTAAAAAAGTTGAGATTTAAGAAGGCGAATCAAAAAAAAACGGGGAATACCCTGTGCAGTCAGAAGGCAGAACGACTAGCAGAAAAGGGGAAAAGGAAATATTAAGAAAAAAGAAGGAAATAAACTGGAAAGAGAAAAAGATATGGGGAAAAGAGAGGGAGAGAGAAGCATTAAGACAAGTGCCATTAAATAAGAAAAACGGAAGTAGTAAAAATGTTGAAACAAAGTAAATTGGTTTTGTTCAGAGATAATGGTTGATAAATGAAAAAAGGGGATTCCTGCAGGGTGACAAGGGGTAATAAGAATAATTTCTGCAATTAAAAATATTTTAGAAATAGGTAATACAGATACTGATAATCTTAAAAAATTAAGGGGGGAAAATATGCTGCAGAATCCAAATGAAAAGAATGTAATGTTTTATTAATTGTAAACTTCTTAAAAATAATGGCTTATTGGAATCAAGAAATGAGGGAATAAAAGTATATTTTAATCATTGAGGTGTCACACTTCAAAGCAGTAAAAGGGGGGGAAACGCTACAACTTTTTTTTTTTTTTTTAGTGTAAAAATTTGTAGTTTTTTTTTTTTTTTTTTTTTTTTTTTTTTTTTTTTTTTTTTTTTTTTTTTTTTTTTTTTTTTTTTTTTTTTTTTTCTTTTTTTTTTTTTTTTAATCTAAGGAATTTATAAAACAAGAATGTGTAAATGGAAAGGGAAATCATGACAGGACTAAAGAAAATCAACTTAAATTAATTATAAGTTAATATAATATAAGTTAATATAGACTATTAAAAGGCAAGGAGAGACACTTCGGTAAACTTTTATGATGATGAGATGAATGCTGGATTTATCTTTATTTTTAAAATAAATATTAAAGGATTTTATTTGAAATAATTGAAATGAAACAAAAAAATGTTTCGATTGAGATTAATGAAAGAGGCTAACATTAATGTGTTTGTTTATCTCCTTACTGAAAATTTGGAGTGGAAAAGGTAATAATAGAACTAAGTGTGCATATATGAATGTATAATTGCTGTCATATTTGTATGTAAAGGTGATGACCCAGAATTACGTTGTCCACTAAAAAGATATTTTTGTTTTTAATGTGAAAAACTTAATAAAATTTGTTAAAAAAAATGTTAAAGGTGTGTGTAAACTGAAAAAGCATAATAATATTTTTTTTTTTTAAAGAACTTGGCCGCACAAGTGGTAGGTGAATGCATGCAACTCCCCTTGTGCAAGCAGTGGATGCATGTCCCTATCGTTTGCATAAATGGAGCTGCAAGCATGAACGCACTCACCCATTGCTTGCGTGGAACCTCCCCTCTACTCTCCCTGCCACTGGTCCACAAAGCCAGAAACATTGTGTACTGCTGTTTTAAAAGATACTTCTGTTTGCAACCCCCACTTTCTAATCACTTTCAGAAATAATTAACAATGCTAAAGCTATTAGAGACCTTCAGAACAATAAGTGTGAAAAATTACTGGGTAAGTTTACTTCAAGTCTGAACCAAAAAAAATATTATAAGAACTTAAAAAATTGAAAGAAACAGCAAGAAGCAAATCATCTGGCTCTCCTTATCTGAAGGGCTTTAAACTGAGGTTGGAGGGTGAGGGAGACAAATTTTAGGAGCTACCAGTAATTCAAAGAAGGGTACAAAACAGATACAAAACAGGAGATATAGAAAGCAAATCCAGGATTAGTCAAAAAGGCCTCAGATGCCTGTGCACTAGTATTTAAAATATGAGGAACAAATAGGGTAACTTAAAGTCCTCCTATATCAGAGCAAGCATGACATTGTTGCCATTTCCAAAACTTGGTGGGATGAAACCCATGCATGAAATGTTAGAGGGATTTAAATTGTACAAAAGAAACAGATCTAATGATAGAGGGAGGTGGAGTTGCATTGTATGTAAGAAATAACTACACCATTATAGAAATGCAAAAAAAAACAAGGAAGAAAACCTTGAATGCATTTGAGTTAATATAAAAGGAAAAAGGAATGCCATTGCCATAAATGTAAACTACATACCACCCAACCAAACAGATGAGCTTTTTCTAATCAGTTAACTAAAGTGTGCAGGAAGAACACTACAATAATAATGGGGACTTTAACTACCCTGACATTAACTGGAACACAAACTCTTCACCAGGTGGAAGGTAAAATATGTTCCTGACAAACCCAGTAGACAACTTTGTCACCTAAAATATAGAGGAGAGAACTAGGTCAGCTATACTGGACTTACTAACAAAGATGAAATATTAGAAGGAATCGAAGTTTCAGGAACTTTGGGAGAGAATGAGCATGGAATTCAACATAATGCAGACTCAAGCAATAGAACAAAGTCAAATTAGTGTCCTAGACCTTAAGAGAACTGATTTCAGCAAAGTTAGGGATTGGGAAGTATTCTGTAATTGGAAATCTTAAAAGAGAAAAAGAAGAAGCTTGGGAAACTGAAAAATGAGATAAAAAAACCTAGTCCAGCAGAATACAACTGAGAAAGAAAAATTAGAGACCTCAGAGAAAACCAGTATGGTTGCATTAAGAACTCTGATAAACTGAAGTACAAAAAGAACAAATGTAAAAAATGGAAAGGGGTACTAAAGCAGAATACCAACAAACAGCTCAAATTTACAAAAATTTAGTCATGAAAGCCGAGGCCCAGAATGAGCTAAGACTTGCAACAAATATTTTAAAAAATTAAAACAATAATAAAAAGTTTATTTCAACATATATAAAATATATATAAAGCAAGAAAAAAGGAAACAATTGGTCCATTAATGGGAGAAAATAACAAGGAAATGATAGGCATGGAGAAAGCAGAATTGCTGAATTCATTCTTTGCATCTGTCTTTACACAAGAGGGAAAAATAGTTCAACTTATCAAAGGCAGCATTGTAAAAAACAGATTAGATATACAATCAAAATAGGCAAGAAAATGGTAAAACAACACCTATCTACTCTAAATGAGTTCAAATCACCAGGAACGGATGGATTATATCACAGGATTATATAAAGGAGCTGGAAGGCATGATCTCAGAACCACTGAATCATATCTTTCAGAGATCTGGAGCACTGAGGAACTAACAGAGGACTAGAAAAGAGCTGATGTGATTCCCATCATCAGAAAGGTGAAGAAATGGATCCAGGAAGCTACAAATTAAAATAGTTAGACATCAATACTTACAAAGATCCTAGAAAAGATAATCAAGTAATGGATTTGCAAACACATAGAAACAAGCAAAGCTATTACCAAAAGCCAACATGGTTTGTCAAAAACAGATCATGCCAAAGAAACATTATATTATTTGACAAAGTGACTAAATTAGTGGACCAAAGAAATGCTGTAGACATAGACTTCACTAAGACATTTGACAAAGTAGGCCCCAGCCTTCCTCTTGCCAAGCTAGAAAAATGTGGGATAGACAGCATCACCACCAGATGGATTCGTAACTGGCTGACAAACTGCACTCACATAGTCCTTAATGGAATTACAACTACGTGGAGGAAAACATGCAGTGGGGTACCACAAGGTTCTGTCTTAGGCTCAGTACTTTTCTACATCTACATAAATTATGTAAATGAGGATAGAATGTGAACTTATCACATTTGCAAATGACACCAAGTTGGGTGGAATAGCCAACACCTTAAATGATAGATTCAAGATTCGGAAGGATCTTGACAGAGTTGAACACGGGGCCCTATCCAACGAAGTGCAATTCAATGGTGAGAAAAGTAAGGTCACACTTAAGCAAGAAAAACCAAATCTAATTGTGTCAAATATATGGTACCTAACTCAACAATAGTAACTGTGAGAGGGATCTAGGTATCCTAATGCAGGGGTCCCCAATCCCCTGGTTGTGGCCCACTACCAGGCTTTGAGCTATTCAGAACCAGGACACTTGTTCATTCTTGCCCATCTTTCACAGGAACCATCCCTTCTCCACCCCCATCCCCTGGTCCACAAAGCCAAAATGGTTGGGGAACTCTATGTTAGTAGACAACCATTAAAGTTTGAACCAACAGTTTGTTGCAACTAAGAGAAAGCCAATGCAGTCCTAGGCTGCATCAAGATCATGTGAAGTGCTAGCATTGCTTCATTTTACATTGATAGGACCATACTTGGGATATTGTGTCCAGTTTAAGTCACTGCAATACAAAAAAGAATATTGAGATTCTAGAAAGAGTGCAGAGAAGAACAACAAAGATGATAAGGTGACTGGAGAATAAAACATGAATGGTTGTGGAAACTGGTCCAACAAAGAGAAAGTCTAAGGGTGACATAGTAGCAGTCTTCCAATATTTGAGGAACTATTACAGAGAAGATGGGAGTGATCTGTTCTCCAAAGCAACTGAGGGCAAGACAAGACGTAACAGATGGTAGCTTATCAAAGAGAGATCCAAGCTAGAATTAAGGAGAAACATCTTGTCAGTGAGAACAATTGATCAGTGGAACAGCTTGCCTTCAGAAATTGCGGGTGCTCCATTACTAGATGTTTTTAAGAGATTGGACAACCATTTGTCCAGAATAGTATAAGGTCACCTGCTTGAGTAGGATTTTGGACCAGAAGACTTCCAAGATCTCTCCCAACTCTAAGTCTGTAATTTATTTCTTTTTCATTTTTCTCTTATTTTTCTCTAGTTCTCTTATCTTAAAATTTTATATTATTTTTATTCTATGGAAAAACTTATTTAATAAAAATTATACATATGTGTATGTATGGAAAAACCTAGGCTGATCCAGAAACTAAGTAGGATTGAACCCAGTTGGTACATAATTAGTGGCCACCAGTTAATTCCAGGCCTACAGGCTAAACTAGAAAGTTGAAATAAGCAATCCCAGGAGAAAGGGATAACAAATTACTTCCAAATTACTATAAAAAAAATGACATGGTTGTATCCATGAGAGTCAGCTTTGACTTGAATTTTTTTTTATGTCATACATATGGGCTGTTTGCCAAAAAGGGTGAACTTTCCAGTTTTGCAAAGTTCACCTTGCCTGCTCAGTAAATAGTTTGCTCTACAGTCCATGATTTAAGCTTACAAAAGTACAAAAGAATCTCTGAGATAAGACTTCCTGCTAACTTTCTTGATCTTCTCACTGGTCTCAGTTCTTGCTGTTTGGGAAAGGGAACTTTGGCATGACTTACTAATTGAGACATTGGAAAGGATGTACTTTCTGGTGAATATTTGCAAACAATTTAAAAAGTACTGGTGGAATTCTAGACAGTTGCTCAGTAAAGGCCAAAGAAAAAATTATAATAGCTATGCTAAATGTTTTTAGGGGGGGTTGAGTTGATATATGTGTGGTTGTGCATACATGTGTGCATCTGTATGTGGCTGAGCCTTTTCCTTCCTTGCTACAATCTTCATTAAGAAATCCCTCTCCCCCAGCTATCTGTTGGTCTGGAGGGAATGCTCCAATTTGTGTTAATAGTAATCAAAATGAAGGTTTGGTCAAAACCACAAATGAGGAAAGAATTAAATTTGCTCCCACATTCATACTTATCCATCATCTTGTTTTAAATAAATGATTACATAAATATATTGATTAATCCTACTACTGAGCAGTAAGTCTGGGTTGGCACTAAGGGGAAATCCGCTCAAAAAGAAAATGTGTCAGGTCTCTGAAAATTTTACATTTTTAATTGCTTTCATATTTTCATTGCAGCTAGAAAAAAGTGTCCGCCGACTACGGGAGAAATTCTATGGAAAAGTGAGCATCACAGATGCTGTGATTCTGATGCGGACCTTCCACAACAATCATGACCTAGTCTGCAAGTACATCGTCCTTGATATAAAAAAAACAGAAGGTGAATCTAGCACTGATGCTGATATATTAGACTGTGTGGGGGAAGGGAAAGTCTGCATTCAAATATTTTGGCCCATTCATGGTGGTTAGTAATATATCCACAGAGAAGGGAACAAGCAGAAGGAAGAAACTCAGGAATTTCCATTGCCTGTTTGAAAATTCAGACAGTATCTTCTGTATTATAGATTTTTTGTTATGTTTTCAGTCTATTATAACTTGGAAATATCCTTATTCTTCCTGCTTGCATGTTCAAACACAGAATTGTTATTATTAATCATATTTTTTATATTTTTACTTCTGCAGCCTGTCCTGCCTCATAGGGACAGAGATGTAGGTATCTTATCTTTGTCATAAGTGCAGGGGGGAAATAAGTTTAAAAAAAGTTTCTAAAAAAATTGCTTAACTGATCTAAAACCCACTTTACCCAAGTCATTGGAGTGTGTATTTGCCGTTCAGCATGTGCCTTTCTTCCTTGAATTTCTTGGATCCTTATATTAACATATTCATAGCACCCTACAGATTTGCAAATATATGCTTGTAGACATTTATTTCTTCTATTTATTTTGTTTTATTTTACTTCAGGGTATTATTTGTAAAATTTATTAGCTGCCCATCTTATCATAAGGCAACTTTGGGCAGCTTATAATATTAAAATTTATATTTTATGGCTTCCACCAGCAACCTTGGTGACTGTTGAAGATTGTTTCCCTCCTTTTTGTGCATACATATAGACAATATATATCATCTGATATATACAGTACTTTTCCTCTGTTTCCCTCCTTTTTGAGGAAGGAAATAGATGGAAAGTAGTGTATATATGAGATGAGAGAAAGGAAGGACCACATTCTCTCCAGTTCTTAGTCTTGCCTAAAGGTTGCCTATCTATATTGCAGTAAAAATGCAATTGCTTGATTTTAAAGGACTGTAATGTATGGAAAACCACAGAATAATATTTGCAAACATAATGCTGAGAAAGGATAATCCATGAGTATTGAAATAGACATCAATACAAATTATGCCATCTTGCTTATTTTGTCTTGGCCTTCATCCCTGATCAACTGCTGCACGTCTTTGCCACATGATTTCCATAAAGTTTCACAATTAGAAATCTTTATGTTAGCTGTCTGTTTGTTTTAAATTTAAACTGCTCTAACTATATATTGTTATTCTTTAGATATAGAGGCGGAAGATGGAAAGAAGCTCAGTGGTGATCCAATAGCATTGGTAATAATAATGTGTTTAATTTAGATGCTCTGTTTCCTTTAGGCAAAATCTGAGGAGTGAAAGACCCCATTGAAAGGGTTACAATGGACACAAAACTGGGAAAGGGAATACAAAGAACCAAACTAGTTTAGCCTTAGAAGGAAAACTAGCTGCTATTCTACAGATTATTATGCTACATAGCAGGGGTGTCAAACTCATGTTGTCATGGCAGCATCACAACTTTTTTCTCCTTTGCTAAACAGAGCGTGGGTGTGGCCAGCATGTGACTCATCTGGCCTGCATGCCGCGAGTTTGATAGCCCTGCTATATAGTATTCCAGATGCCTTTTTCCCTCTTCCTTCTATTTTCTCAGTATAGGGGAAAAGCAACTGTTTAAAGGATCATATAGCCCTTATGATTGTTCTCCTTAGGCGTGCTGATATGACTAGGCAATTCTTGGTTCAATTATTTCTCCTCTCCATTGAAGTCAGTAGGAAGGAAATCCTTACCCCAGATTTGAAGTTGGGGTAAACTGAAACTATTCATGACTAAAGATGTAAGGCAGGGGTAACCCCTTGTGTACCTTTCTCCTAAGTTGCCCATGCCCTATCCTCTTCCTAAAAATCTTTTTTTCTCTTTGGAAGAGTTTACAGTATTTTTTTAATTTTTAAAAAGTTATATATTTATAAAATAGTTGAGGGATAGTGATGATATAAATTTAAGTACACAGATTTAAAGGAATATAAAATACATATTTTATATTTAATACATATTATATATAATATAATACATATGTATTATATTAATACACAATACATTTTAATACATGTTAAAAACCAAAGATAAAGGTTAAATATGAGTGGACAGCCAACCAATGTGAAATATGGTATAACGAATATATGCCAATGCATCATTTAATACAAAGTATTTTATACCATTTTCTAATCAAAACAGTTATCTATTAAACTTTACAGAGAAGCTATAGGTGACAGTTAAAATATTAAGACAATACTGGAAATTATATCTAGAAATTATGTCAAGATATAAATTCTAAAATCTGAATTTTGGATGTAGCAGAATTCCATGTGTAAAACTGTAATATAAAAATGGAAAGAGAAATGAATTCTATATAGTATTACTTTACTTTTTAAATTTCAAGTTCTTCTAGACTTCAAAGCATATTCCTACAGTTTAGTTAGCCATTCTTTTACTGTTAAACCTTCACCAGCTTCATATTCTGCCATTATATCTGAGCTACTCTACCCATCTATCAGTTGTGGCTTCCAGATGTATCATTCTAGGTTTGGTTTACTCATTCAATTACTTACCATTCTAATTTTCTCGACAATATATTTTTGTGACTTAGAAACTGTTCTTTGCTGTATCATTGTAGTTTCTAGTTGTCTAAACTTCTGCTGTCTACTTTTTGACTTTAATTTTTTCCTATGTTTTTAGAAAGTAGTGAATAAGCTGAAGGAAGAAGAGGAGCAGATCAAACAGGTGATTAAGGGAGGAGGCAGGTGGATAGGGCAGATACAATTGATGAAGATTACTTGGGTAGCATTTTTTTCCTATTTTATTTAGATCAGGTTCTCTGAGAAGTTGAACTCTCAGTTTGAAGTTTTGAGAGAAAAATCATATGGTTAATTTTTTAGGCAAACCTAAAATGTCTTTGTCAATCCCTTTTAACAATTAACAGACTGGTTAGCAGTTTAATCATTTGGCATGCAGAATTTATCTGTTGTTGATAAATAGCTCTTAAATCATAGGTGTGTAACTCAAGCCCTGTGCTCAAAAGCAATTTTCCACCTGCTTCTATGTTTTTTTTTAATTTTGAAAAAAGTTAAATGGAAACCTAAGATATATCAAAAAGCAAATTATTAGTCTCTCAGCATATTATTTCCAGGTGTGCCTCTGAAGCCCCATAGAATGCATAGATATTATTGGAAAATTAAAGAATAAGTAACTACATCTCTCTGTAGCCTATGCATTAAAAAAAGAAAGTGGAATGGGAAAGAACAACCAGGGGTCTACACTGTAAAAGCCATAGAGCAGGTGTGTCAAACTCGATTTCATTGAGGGCCACATCAGGGTTGTTGTATTTGACCTTGGGGGGCGGGGGGGGCATGGCCAGCTCAGTATCACTCATGTCAGGGGCACCTGTGGTGGCCCGAGCACTCTGCCAGCGAAAATGGGCTCCCAGGCTCTGTTTCCGGCTGCGAAGGTCTCCTGAACCTTCTGCCAGTGAAAGCAGGGCTCAGGAGAGTCGCGGGCGGCCCTCCTGAGCTATGTTTTTCCTGGCAGAGTCACCGTAGGCAGGTCCTTCACTGTTTCCCACCCTGAAAACTTGGATCTGGCCTGCGGGTCAGATCCAAGCACCCCATGGGCTGAATCTGGCTCCTGGGTCTTGAGTTTGACACCCCTGCCATAGAGCAACCTTATCAATTGTTTCCAAAGTTACAATTTAAAAATGCTATGTATGAAGTTTAACAAATGTTTAGCTTTTAATATATATATATGTATATTTTTGCAGGACACAAGGGGCAAGGATGATAAGAAAATTAAGGTGAGAATAGAAATGCTCCATCTATGATGGAACAGGTTCTCAGTACTCTTCATGACAGGCAGGTGTCGCATAACTCCTGGTTTAGTCCCTCTCAGAAGTAATCCATCAGGATTGATTGGGATCAGAACTCCTCGATGTAGGCAGTGATGGGCCGTTTCCCCTGTTTGATTATCTTGATTTGGGTGGCAGTGCTATGGTCCGCTGGCAGCCTGCGGAGCTGGCAGCAGAGTCAGACAGTGGGGAGGAACATGGGCCAGTCCAGGAGTCTGGGAAGAACTCGGATGAGGGTTCTGTATCCAATACAGAGATGGGGCCAGGGCCATCTGGAAGTTATGCACTGACTCTGGAGCCTCCAGAATCTGACAGCAGCAAGGCAGAGAAACAAGGGAAACCTGTTCCCAATGCAGGTGTGTGCTGAGTTGCCAGAAGGCAAGAGCAGTTAAGAAAAAAGGGGCAACTCGTGAGTAAGGGTTGGAGGTGATTGGCCCTGCTGTAAGACATAAAGGAGGAGCAAAGGGATATGAACCTTTGCAGGAAGCAACTTTGTTCGTACTGGTCGGTTTGAAATCTGAAGCTCTGTATTGAATTTGTGCTCCGTTTGGTCTTGTATAACTAATTGATAATGTAGTCATTTCTAGAAAGATAAAGGTGCGTGCTTATCAGACTTATCCCAAAGGACTTTGGCAGACTTCTGTGGGACTATTTACAAACTGTTTGAGACTCATTACAGGCTGTGAATAACTATAATTCACAGCCGTTGAAATAAAACTAACGGTGTTTGTGACTAACGTGTGCTTGTTAATGTCTCAAGAAGCCTTGGTCAGAATAGGCAGCTTGCTGGTCTGCCAGAGGATCTTCATAACGCTGTCTTCAGTCTCACATGAAGTGGTTGAAGTGGTATAATTCATCCGTGTTGTTATCGTGTAGGGCACAAGCCAGTCAGCTGTGTCTCCATCTAACATCAGGGCCATTGCAGTGTACCCTGGCCACTTTGTCTAAGGAAAAATACTCCAGAATCTTCCAAGTTGACCACAACCTACTTGTTGGAAAGCTGGAAAATGAGAGATAGACAACATCACTACTAGATAGATTTGTAACTGGCTGACAAATTGTATTCATCGAGTAGTCCTTAATGGAACTACATCTGCATGGATTGAAGTAATCAATGGACCACACCATTCCAATGTAGGCCCACTACTCTTCAATATCTTCATAAATGATTTAGATGAGAGAATAGAAATGGAACTCATCAAATTTGCAGATGACATTAAGCTGACAAGAATAGCCAACACTCCAGAAGACAAGATCAGGATCCATAAAGATCTTGACAGATTTGAGCAATGGGCCCTATCCAACAAAATGAAATTTAATGTGGAGAAAAGCAAGGTTTTACACAAGCAGAAAAAACAAAGGTACAGGATAGATTAAGCAAAAAGTGGCTCAAAAAAAATAACTGTGAGAAAAAAAAGTTCTAGTGCATGATTATTTAAATATGAGCTGCAGTGTGGGGCAGCAACCAAAAAACCTAATACAATTCTTGCTTGTGTAAACATAATCAAAATTATATAAAGTATTAGTACCTCTTTATAAAGCCTTAATAAAGCCACACTTGGATCCAATTTTGATCTCCACATTACAAAAGAAGTTGAGACTTTGGAAAAAGTGCAAAGAAGAGCACTAAGATGATTAAAGGCCTGGAGACTAAAATATGTAAAGAACGGTTGCAGGATTTGGGTTTGGCTAGTCTAGAGAAAAGAAGGACTAGGGGTGACATGATAGCAGCATTTCAGTATTTGAGGGGCTGCCACAAAGAGGAGGGGGTCAATTTATTTTCCAAAGCACCAGAGAGCAGGACAAGAAACAATGGATGGAAACTAATCAAGGAGAGAAGCAACCTGGAATTAAGGATAAACTTCCTAATAGTGAGAACAATTACCTAGTGGAACAGCTTGACCTCAGAAGTTGTGGGTGCTTCATCACTAGAGATTTTTAAGAAGAGACTGGACAGTCACTTGTTTGAAATGGTATAGGGTCTCCTGCTTCACTGGGGGTGGAGGGGGGTTGGACTAGAAGACCTCCAAGTTATTTTCCAGCTCTATTCTGATTGATTGATTGATATAATGCCAGACCTGGCCCCAAAAGTAGCCCAGTTGTTTCAGACTTCCATCATACTTCACCCCTAAGGGGGATGGTTGGTGTTCTCTCTGACCCGGGAGGATGACTGGTGCTGGGGGTGCGGATGGGCAGAGTAGCAGTTGTGGATGGTGCAGTAGTGGGTGCTGGTTGGGCAGCCAGTGCCACCAGAACAGCCAGTGCTGGGGCAGCTATATCTAGTAGCACTGCCATGGCCAAGCTGGCAGCTAGGGCTTGTTCCACTGGGATGGGCTGGTTACATATCCCAAACTCCTGGAATCTCCCTCTCAGATAGTTGAGTCAAACGCCGCAGCTTAGGGTCCTTTTTCAACAGTTTCAGCCCAATCTGGAGGCCAGTGGGCATCTCACATGACGATGAACCCCAGAGTGGGTACTTCTGGTTCCTCCATCTTTCTGATTCCCCACAACCAACAGGGTATTGCCCCTCCCAGTGAGCCCTCCTGCCAGTCCTCCAGTATCATGGGCAGGGGCATTGGTCTCCCTCTGCCACCTTCAATCGGACACCAAACTCAAGCTGGCAACTCAGGCTGCCTGCTGCAGTCTCAGGGTTTCAAGTTCTTCCTTCAACCTAGTGTCCTCCAACTCTTCTGATTGCTTCTCGGGTAAGGACATAGTCACCGATATGGCTTAATGTCAGCCATCCCAACTTGGTCAATTAGAAAAGAAAGATCCTCGACTCCATTATTAATGAAAGCTCACTTTACTAAAGCCAAGAGGTTACAGCTTAGCAAAGCCAGATCTGAGTTTTCGCCCCCAAAGTATCTGGTTGACTTTTCCCCTCTTCCCACCTGCCTCCTTGGTTATCTCTAATTACCAATTACGTTAAAACAGATTGTGTTTGTAACAGTCCATGGCTTGATGGACTGCTTGATGGACTCTAGATCAGGGGTAGGGAAACTTGGCTCTTTTATCACTTATGGACATCAACTCCCAGAATTCCTGAGTGAGCCATAAAAGGTTCCCCATCCCTGCCTATTGATTTTTCAGTTGTGGGAGAAATCATTTTTTTATTTGAATGGGACTGTTTAATATACAAATGTAGGACATCTAAAGAATATGTCCTGTACATGTATGATCATTATTGTCTGGAGAATAAGTCCAGTGCCTGGCCAAATATCAGAGCTTTGAAAGAATTAAAATAGGTAAATAAATAGAGAAATAAAACTACCTAAGTGTTGGAACAGCCAATTCTTCATCCTTTCATGACAATACTTTTAGATATTTAATGGTGAAGTAAAGGAATATTTATTACTGTTCCAACACATTACAAAATAAAACATATTGAGATATATGTTGGAACCTCTATTAAATAGCTTCCTTTCTTACTAATCCATAGTATGTTTTTCTGCAGCATCAGTCAGAACATCTGTATCTAAAGCCCTTCTCCCTTCCCTTGTTGACAAGACACATTAATTTAATCTATGGAGAAAATACTTGGATGTTTGATATTTTAGAGTACTTGGGATCACTTCCATGTCTTTCCTTTGTGTTTTCTTAGGAAGTTGCTAAACAGCTGATGCCCCTGACAAAGGAGAACTTACGGATGTTCAATAATGCTGAAAACAACCGCATCCCTCCAGTTGTTCGCCAGTTTTCCTGCCAACCCTGTGACCAAATGTGGTGGCGTCAGGTCCCAGAAAGAAAACAGGTCGGTGTGATGGCCTTAATGCACAATCCTATCTTTTAAATAATTATTGCTTAGCCCTCAAAGGAAGGTGGTCCAAGAAAGCTGACTTCTGACTATAATGTTCTCATGGCCTCACTGTCTTCCTTTATTGTTTACTACTCTTGCCCAAATTGAAAAGAAAAAGACCATGTAAGTATGTGGTAAAACACTAAATTCATACAAAGCATAGAGATTGGTATGTTCACCTGTCATTCTCATTTTAAAAGGAATTGGAGCAAATTTTTGCAACACAGAAAGGCGTAAAAAACAAAGTTGTAGTCTCCTGCAATGTCATGGCTCCTTGGGTTGTTGAACTGTTTATCTGACCAGAGGAAGAAAACACATTTTTTTGAAGCTATGTGTTTTGTGCTTCTTTGATTTTAGAGTTTTTTTTTTCAAAAGCAAAATAGGTACATTAAAGTTATTGGACTCAGCCCTTAATTTTGAAGAAATATTTACAAGGAGACTTTCCTCACTGATACTGAAAATCAGCAATTTCCAGCCAAAAATCAGCAATGTGTCCTCCAGGGAGCTTCTAGGAGCTAGAAAAATGGGGCTGTGGATTTCCTGAGGGCAGGGGGTTTGGACTGGTTCGAGCAAACATCTAATGATAATTTTGACTGGTTCGGAGAACCGGTAGGGAAAATTTTGACAAAATTTTGACCCCGCCCACCTGCCCCTCTCTTACCTCTCATCACAGTCCCTACCGGTTCTCCAAACCAATAAAAAAAATCTGTTGTTTATTAGCTCAGCTAATTAGCATGGCAGAGCTGATTGCCCAACTAAGCTGAGCTAAAAAAAAGCACAGAGGGCAGTATTTTGAGTGCTGCGCTGTGCCTGAGCAAAGCATGCTTTCTTAAAACCACTCGCACCACCATGATTGGATCAAAGAGAGTGCTGGTCTTGCCCTGCCACTACTTTTCTTGTCTCCCTGGCATAGCAGCACACACACTGTGTGGCTCTGCACCTGCTTACGGCCCAATGATCTGCCTGCCAAGTAAGCCTGTGAGTTGCAGCCTAGCTAGCTGCCTCCCCACCATCCCTGGCTCCAGCTTGCCTGGATTGCTTCACCACCACCATGGCTCCACATGGTGCTCGTGGCCTAGCAAGCTGTCCCGCTCCTGTCCCCAGGCTTCCTTCTTTTAGGAGGCATGAAACCTACCATTATGTGAACAGCAGCCAAATTTTGCATTGCTGTAATAAAAATTATGAAAAAAATGTCTTACAAGCCTTATTTCTAAACTGAGATCATAATATGCAGATTTATACAGGCAGTCCTTGGGTTATGACCATTTGGTCAGCAACTCCTCAGAGTTATGACAATGCTAAATGAGGGAGATTTGTAAGCTTACAGTCCTCCTTTAATGATGGCACCCTTGCCTTCTAGAATTGCCTACTCTAAGTGATGTGGTCATATGCTTTATAACTGGATCACTCAGCAACACAGATCCCAGTCCCAGTTCCAGTCTCAACTCAAGGACTACTTGTAATCACTTGACATACATTTGAAGTAATGTGTATTTACTTTTTCAAACTATTATTTTAGATTATATTTGATGGTTTATAACTCTGCATCACTATACTAGTTTAGATTGCATTTTAGTACAGATACTTCCTGCCATGTTGGTATTTTACCTTATTCATTTTGATCCGATGTGTTGTATGTGATTTATATTATTACTGGTCATCGACTGAATAAATTACATTGTATCTGCTTCTGGATGGCTCCCATCAGTCGTGTGGTGCTGACTTCTAATCCAACATTTGGAGCTTGTGACCTCAGGAAACAAGCTTTTTCCCATTACTTCCTGCGCCAGTGCGCTGAATGAAATATACATTCCAACACATTTTTCTTACAATTTTTGCTCCATTAAATAGATTGATTGCCAAGCTTCCCCCCTGTTTCTCAGCTCACATTTTATACTAAGTCAGATGGTGCTTCTTGAAAATGTCCATGGTTCCCATTGGTAAAGCCAAAACAGAAGCACCAAGAAGAGAAGTGGGTTGGAATTACGGGACCTTGGTTGCAGCTTGGAAATGAAAAAGATTGCTATGTGATAGGACTTTAGGAAAGAAATTGCTGGGTTTAATCAACCTTAGCACAATGGTCACAGCAACAACGCACTGATATATAACTCTTGACAGAATATTTGCTCTTGATTCTATTATTGAGATTCTTTGGGGAGTTGAAGCTTATTCATTTCTTTATTTGGTACCTTTCACAGGTGTCCCGTTGTCACCGATGTGGGACCCGCTATGATCCAGTGCCATACGATAAAATGTGGGGCACAGCAGAGTTTAAATGCTCATCATGTGGCCATACTTTCAGGTGAGAGCAAACACTGCATGGCTTGGTATAGTTACCATCCCCAAGTCTTAGAAAGCCACATATGTGTTAAATCTGGCAAACCAAAAATATACAGCATGTTAATTGATCATCTTTTGTTAGGCCACTTGATATCTAGACCTCATGATGATGTGTGTTGACGTATACTGAATGGAAAAGATCATAGAAATTAAACAGTTATCATAGAATAACAGAATTGGAAGGGACCTTGGAGGTCATCTAGTCCAACCCCCTGCTTGAGCAAGAGAGTCTATTCCAAATATTAGTCTCTACCTAGGATTGAACTCACAGCCTCCTGATTGTGAGACGAGAGCTCCTATATAATTCATGGCGCCATGTTTTATAACTTTTCCTCAGGCCACTGAACTAAAAAGAAAGGGCAACTTTTGTTGATTGGAAGTGTGTTGTGTGAGACTGTACAGATTCTGCATCATGCAAATTTTGCAAAAATTTGTACTCATTGTCCAGTACAAGGAATTTTTTGCAAAAAATTTTTGCAAAAATTTGTACTCATTGTCCAGTACAAGGAAGAGGCAAACTAGCTTACAATACCAGTGGACAGCATCACATCCAATGCTCTCTTGTGTGATAGGAAATATTAGAACTATTAATAAAGGAAAATATTTGTAGCTCAGGGTTGAAATGGGGTTGAGGGTAGAATGAATGGGCTATCAAGTTTTATTGTAAGCTGCCCAGAGTCACACATGTCAGATGGGTGACTATATAAATCAAATAAATAAAGGACCTACTTCTGTCTCCTCCATACAGGGGATCAGCTCAGATGGGGACACCATCTCCTTGCTTCCAGTGCCATACACCTGTATTCCCAAGCTTTATCCTCCCACCTCGAAAGCTCCCAGGACCTCGAGGCAGACAGCAGCATTCTTGCTTTGCAGAAGATTGCTACAACCGATCAGGTGAGATTGACCATGGCCTGAATCTTCAGGATTCCTGCTATGCTCAATAGGCAGTATGCGTGTCATCTTCTGGGATGCTATACCAAATTGATGTTGGTCATTGTCAGCAAAAAAAGGCAGTAAAAATGTTTATTTTCATTTTTCTTTATTTAGCTGGTTTTAATACCTTATTAAAAATGCAAATAGCACCTTCTGCAAAGCTATATGGAATACTTTCTGGGGATAAATACAGTTTGTATTTTGATAAAGGCAATTTTGTTGTGCTCACAGGATCGTTCTAGTTGTGGATTCTGTGCCCTCTATCTGAGTCAGCACTAGGGCTTGGAAAGGATCTTGCTGCTATCTAGAAAAGGTGGAAGTGGAAGTGGGTAGAGAACAGTGGTGGTATGCTACCGGTTGACACCAGTTCGGCTGAACAGGCAGTATTAAAATAAAAGCCTCTGAGGATCAGCTGAAAGGAGGAAAAAAAATCTCCACAATCAGCGTTATTTATTTTTTATTTGATTTGATTTGTCAATTGCTTACAAGATAATAGGTATAAATATAAACATAGTTATGAATACATGAGAAGAGAAAGAAGGGAAAAGTGCAGGATCGGCCCTCCTACTCACCCCTGTGCTTTTGTCTTCTTTATCCTTTCAGCTGATTGGCGCTGCAGGCCTTAGTTGGTGTGGGGAAAACTGTGTGTATGTGTTAGGTGCGTGCGCATTAGGTGTGAATGCATGCACACACAATCACTGTACCGGTAGTGGAACAGGTAGGATCCCACTGCTGGTAGGGAAGCAAGTTAAGCTAGGGTTCACTTATCAGTTTCATCACAGGGGCAGCAGTCAGCCATTACTATCTAATCTTCTTTTCTCCTGCAGAGCCTCATGTTCCTGGAACCAGTTGTGTTCATCCACGAAGCCGGATGAAGAATCACTTGTCAAAAGTCATCTATCCCAGCAAAGAGCACGATAGCACTGGTTCCACAGTAGACACTTGCATAAGCCAAGGCAGCTTGGCATGTTTGGACATTGATGACCTCATCTTAGAGGATCTGAAAGAACAGGATGAGGAGAACAATAGCGAGGGCAGCAATTAGCCATCTGTAGGCTTGAGATGCCAATCATCTTGCAGGAGATGGACAAAAAATTGCAAATTAGGGAAAGTGGCACTTGTATGAAATCTTACTTTACTTAATCTTACTCCTGAGCTCTGTGCCTGTCTGTTCTAATCATGAAAAGCAATTTGCTCCAAGTCCAATATGACACTATGACAAAGATATGACAGAAACTGAAGAAGCTTTTTCCCATTACTTCCTGCACCACTGCGCTGAATGAAATATACATTCCAACACATTTTTCTTACAATTTTTGCCCCATTAAATAGATTGATTGCCAACCTTCCCCCCTGTTTCTCAGCTCACATTTTATACTAAG
>BHFT01003973.1:0-14464 GCA_004320025.1 Laticauda laticaudata | reverse complement strand
GCAGAGCTACTGAGTTTGAGACACACTTCCTTATTTAATTCAATGGGCCATCCAACATGTCTTCGGTTCTGCTCACACTACTGAGTTATGAGTATGCCACTGGAAATCCAAGGCAGAAATGTGGAGATGAAAGAGAAAAACAAGAACCCAATTCAGGAAGGATGACTGGCTGAAAGCAAAGTAGAAAAATACATTTGAAACCAGTCAATGTACATAAACAAATACCTGCTAATGGTTCTTTGGATAAGATTCCCATCTTTAGACAAATTACACCCAGTCATCATTGTTCAGTGAGGGCCCCTTTTTTGTAGCTCTTTCTCTCTCATGCTTTTTCAAGAAAGAGTTTTCTTTCCTGAAACAATAGGAAGCTTCCCCTACAATTCATATATTGAGCAAACAGGATAGCAGAAGCACGGACATAAAAACAGATAAAAAATGGTGTAGCTTTTTTAACTGACAGAGCACTTTTACTGACAGAGCAATACCATGTGTTTAGTAATTAAAAACTAACATATCCATTTTTTTCAATAGAACATGGAGTTACAGCTCACAGAAGAATAATGGGGTACTAAGCAAAACAAGCTAAGAGGCTTCTAGGCATCCTGTCCTCTCCACTGTTTTTGCAAATGTCAGGAGGGTATTTTTAGTTGGTGTTACAGCCACTCACCTGCCCCCTTTTCCCCAGAACTGCCTCTTGCTCTTTCCATGTCTGAGTCACTGGCTGTTCCTGGACTTCGTTGGCAGGTTTTATTTAAAGATGATTTACTAAGTGATAAGAAAGGAAGAGGACAGGAGTTTCCCAGCCTCTGAGGGCCTAACTTTTACTTCAATCATTTGCTCCTTTGAAGTGTTTTCAGACGGGATCAATCTCAGCATTAAGCAGAAAGAGGCAAGAATAGCAACTTCTAAAACTTTTATGACTGCTGTGTTTTTACTGCCATAGGAGGAGGAGATTGTCTACAGAATTGTTGCCTTACACGCCAAAAGACTTTATACTGTATTTACTTGGAATAACACCATGTATCTATGCTGGGAATGAGAAATATTTGCTACCCTGTCATAGGCAGAAAAATGTACTGGATTAACCCAGATAGAGGTTGATGAGTTTAGCCGCATGCATAGTTCTTCTGCCTGTTAATACTCAAAGCACATGTTGCCAGGTTCAGTGTTAAGCCATGTTTTGTGATCTCACACATGAGATATGAGACTGTAGGTCATGTTGTTTCCTTTGTTCAGAAGCATAGAGGGATGCACACAAATGCAGCCCCACTTGCACTAGAATGTTCAATAACAGCAGCTGCTGTTCTGAAAACTGTAGAATTTTCTTAGCTGCATGTCATATACTTTAGAAGAAAGGTTTTGTGAAATCAACCTCTCCTTCCATACTCCTTCTCCTGCTCCTGCTGTCATCTACAGTAAATGTTAAGGAATAAAATCTATTCAATGCAATATGCACACATACACACACACACACACATTCACTGATGACTTCTTTGGGTAAATAGTCCCTCATCACATTAAATGCCCTCAACTTTTCAATAGAGTCAGATCACATGTTAACTGCAAATTAGTGATGCCAAGGATTGCCCAAGCAGTTGGGGCAAATTAACAGTTATAACAATATACGTTATTCATTTGTGTAAAAAAGTGGAAACCTTTAATACTAAGATGTCATGTTGTTGTTTTTTCACAATATATATTTCCAGGAGTGGAGTGTGAATAGGCCACTTACTTTGCACTCAGTTGGAACAACAGAGAAACCTGGTACTATGAAGGCTGGAGATACCAAGGAACAAGAAAAGAACCAGCAGATCAATGGGCTGCAGCAAAAGTCAGAAATGACTCAAACTGCATTTGAAGGGGAGAGTGAGGCAGGAAAAGCAGAGATTGCTGAGAAAGAAACTAAAGAGGACAGAAAGTTTGCAGAAGAAACTGGGAAAGAGGTGGATGATGTAAATGAAGCAGAGAAAGCAAAGATGGCTGCTGGGAATGAGGTGCATGGAGAGAAGGAGGCTGAGGAAACTGACGCTGCCAGACTTGAGGCAAAGCAGAAGAAAGAATCTACAGAAGACACTTCTGAATCTGAAAAGGGGGAGGCATCCAAGGCAAACCAGAAGGAGAACATAGTCAAAGACAGCAGCCAACCAATAACTGAAAGAGTATCTGAGGCCAAAGAGGATGTTTCTGGGAAACCAGAAGACCTACAGAGAGAGGAAGAGGAAAAGGCTGATGTTTTGAAGAAAAAAGCCAAGGAAGAGGTGAGAATAGAATGCATTTCAAATTGTATCATTTGCTTCTTTTCTTTCAAGAGAATTAGTTTCTGTCACTTCTTTTCTATAAAACATCAAGAGTATTTTTATCCTTCCTACCGTACATTTTTATGTCACATTATTTTAGTCTATGTAACTTCATGTTGGTGGATAAACGGACAAAGTACACTTACCCAGACTTATGTATGTCACTAATTTTAATTTGTTTCCCTTTCGCTATGTGTCAGTTATATTAAGTTTGCAACATACAGATACAATTTTATAGCAAGACAAATTTTATTATACAGATAGTCCTCGACATGATCACAATTGAACTCAAACGCTTTATTTTTAAATGAATCACTACAGTTGTGAAGTGAATCTGACATTCCCATTGACTTTGCTTATCAAAAGATTGCAAAAGGTGATCACATGATCCCAGGGACACTGCAACCGTCAGAAATATGAGTCAGTTGCCAAGCATCTGGATTTTGGTCATGTGACCATGAGGATGCTTCAACAGTCATAAGTGTGAAAAAATGGTCAAAAGTCGCTTTTTCAGTGCTATTGTAACTTCAAATGATCACTTAAAGAACTGTTGTAAGTCAAGGACTACCCATACTATTCTTCAATCATTCACAAAGTATGTGAAGGAACTGTTAAATAACAACACATTTATATGTTAACTTGCTGAGTTTTCTTCACCATTGTTTCTAGTTTTTCTAATCATAAGATGTCTGGTAAAGACAGAAAAAGCAAAGAAGCTGTGTTACAATTGAATGAACTTTTCCTTGGGAAGATGGTTTAAAGAAGTGGGATTTTTTAAAATAGCCTGAGTAGATGATCCATCATATATATGCTATTCCCTGTCACTGTCGTACAGCCCCCTACAAATGACTGATTTTCTGCCACTGAAACTAGCTACCAAATTATCAAATAAAGGCCTGCAAAAACATAGATTAATTAAGGTTATCTAACCTTCAGAACTTAATGTCCTCATTCAAAAAATGTCACAACTTCTTCCTTAACTTTTCTCAGAATTATCTTAATGCCATTGCAATTCCCTTTGTGGATTTCAGATATGGGGAGGGAGGGAAGGAGAGAGGGCGGGAGGGAGGGAAGGATGGAAGGAAGGAAGGAATTTGTCCTTGTTCAAGAGTTACATAGCAACCTCTAGACTCAAGAGGAGTGTCAAATTCAAGGCCTACAGGCTGTATCTGGTCCACAGGGTGCTTAGATCTGGCCCTCAGGAGCACCCTGGAAACAGCAAAGGTCTGGCCCGTGGGGCCTCTGTCAGTAAAAATAGAGCTCAGAGAGCCGTCTCACGAACTCTGTTTTTGGCCGTGACAGCCTCCTGCAGCTCTCTGCCAGCAAAAATTGAGTTCAGGGTGTTCTGTATGGAACTGGGTAGGCTCCAAGTTCCCTATTCTGATTGGCTGAAAAGGCCATTCGCGGATTGGCTGTTAGAGAACCAATCTGGTTAACCCCGCCAAATGGTGGGAACAGTTAAAAAGAGGTGTCATTGGCATAACCGCAGCAAGCTGCTATAAAAACGGCTGCCGCGCCTTGGGTTTTGTTCCGTTACGAAGGTGGGATCGTCGTAGAAGAGTGGAGATCAAAGTACGCAGTCAATCTGAACCGGCGAGAGAGATTGGATGGTAACAATGTGGCTGCCGCACCATCAAATCCTGATGAGGAAGGATTGGGAGTCGTATATCGAATCGCTTTCTTATGTTTTTGGAAGCAACGAACTGCAGGAAATCTTCTGACCAAAAGGAAGAGGGCTGTCTTCCTTCACACTGCGGACCAGCCTTCTTTAAATGCGAAGGTGCTGGCCTAAACGCCAAAGATGTCAAACAGATGAACTTGGCCCAAGCTGAAACAGAACGCCTCCGAGCACACTACGCAACCTGTGGTCTCCAACTTGATAAAAAGACATGAGTTCCAAGAGGGGACCCAGAAGGAAGAGAACTGTTGGAGATTTTGTAGCAGACGCTGAGACACATTGAGGAGCCTGCGAGTTCCAAAGAACATGGACGAGGCCATGAGAGACCGGCGGTGGTGCGGCTTGGTTTTTGAAAGGACATATCCTCCAAAGCAAGCTCCTGAATAGATCAAACATTACGCGTGGCTTGAGGCCCATTGCAGAGGCAACGCGCTGCCGAAGCAAGCAAAGAAGTCAGCAGCCACTATGCCGCGCAAATGAATGTGATCCCAAATCTGCCAAACCAAGCCCCAGAGAGAAGAGAGGCAGAGGAGGAAAAGAAAACAGGCCACAGCGACAGCCCACTGCAAAGATCCTCGAATCCCAGAGCGATACCGAGGACAAAAATGAAGATGTCCATAAAGACTTCAAAATCAGAGCAAGAAATGGCATTGAAAAAGAGGAGAAACCGGCCAGGGTTTAATGTGCGGGATGCGGGGGCAAACTACCTTTGCGAAACTGATGCCGGTTCCTCGATGCAATTTGTAAGGGCTTGTAACAACCGGGGGCTCATGCGAAAAAGTCTGCTGGCAACAAAAAGAGCTATAGTCCAAAAAGACGTGGCAGCAACTCCCCCAGACATGAAGAAAGACAAAGCCAGAAGCAGATGAACCAAAGCAAAAGAACAAAGTGACGGAGAGGAAAGCATATCAGACAGTCCATCGGATGCCAGGGCAGTAATGGGAAGAAGGTCCGATAGAGGTGAGCATTGAAAGAAAAGCCCTGTGAGATGGAAGTCGATCAGGGTCTTTCCTATCTATGGTATCCTGGAAACCATCCGGTGCCTGATACCGGACATTAAACAAAAGAATTACAGAACACAGACTGATTTTAAAAAGACTACCAAGGGAACAATCGAAATCCCGGTGGTAGGAGCCGAGGACATTTTCCTTCGTCGAATTCAAGAACCACCGCCGAAATCTTGCCTCTGACCATTCGTCGACTCATGATCGCCCTAGTCTGCTAGGAATCGAATGGTTTCACGCCCCTGGGAATTGGGATGACCGGGATCAACCCGCATTGCCACAGCCAACTGGGAGGAGAGCCTGCTAGAAGAATTCCACAAGATGTTTTCAATGGGACCCTAGGCAAGTACGAGGGACCCCATTTTCAATTTTAGCCTAAACCAAAAATAGCCCCCATACCGTTTTAAAGGCCAGACACGTCCGTTTGCTTTAAAACCAAAATTGATGAAGCAACTGACAAATTAAATAGCTCAAGGGGTTTTTAGAGCCATCGCACCAATGCCAGATGGGAAACACCATCGTTACTCCTATGAAACCCAGATGGGTCAGTGCACATCCTGGCGGAGAAAAAAGCAACCCTGAACCATGCGCTCCAACAAAGCGCTACCCAGTATCGGTAGTTGCCAACATTTACTGCACTCACTAGTGGGGAGGAAGAATTTTTTGCAAAGCTTGAATCCTCGGCACAGGTGTATCAACAACTACGCCGTTGACACGCCATTACCGCAGAGACACAGATATTGTGACCACATAGAGGGGCATTCAAGTGTAAACCGTCTCCAGTTTCGGCAATTAGCGTTGGCCCCAAGTGTGTTCAAAGCCTCATGGAATGCCTGTTTTAAATGGAATCAACAAGAGTTGTCCCTTATTTTGACGATGTTCTGTCTCAGCAAAAAATGCAACCAACTAAGAGAACAGATTAAGAGCAGTTTTAAACAAGATTTAGAGACGCAGGCCTACAAAGTAAAAACGCGAGAAAATGTGATCTAGCCACCAACGAGGGTTTGAGTTTTTTGGGCTATTAATTGATGAACACAAGGCATACACCCCACCGGAAAAAAATAAAGGCAATTCAAAAAGACGCTCCTAGACCTAGGAACAAAACTGACCTTCAAGCATTCCAAGGTCTCAATAAATTTTTTACCATGTGTTCCTGCCCCATAAGGCAACCAATAGCCAGAACCAACATCGGGCTGCTAGAAAAAAAAATTCTTGGACATGGGCCACCGGGAAACAAGCAGCATTTCAGGGTATCAAAGACCTATTAAGGTCTAACACATTTTAATCCAGTATAGGCAATACCCTGCCCTTGACCTGTGAATGCATGCGCCTTTTTGGGAATTGGCGCCCTCCTGAGCCAGAAGCTACGCGATGCAGAGAGGCCACTGGTTGCTTTTTATTCAAAGATGCTTTCCAAGTCAGAACGCAATCACAGCAACTTGACAGAGAAGCCTCTGCAATCAATCACTGGAAGTCAAAAGATTCCATGAGTACCTTTACGGTAGAACTTTTTCAATCATTCACTGAATCACAAGCCCCTTTTAGGAATCCGCAGGAAACAAGCAACCCCAAAACATTCTGTCACCTAGAATGACGAGGTTGGTCTGGAATTCCTTGCTGCCTATTGCCTATACGCTGATTTATCCCCCCCCGGAGAAAGCCATCACACATGCCGACACCCTGAAGCCGTTCCCCTGCTGGCCTATCACAGAAGTAGGACGCCAGCTCCAACCATCTCCACACTACAACTAGAGACCCTGCCCGGACCCTGCCAACTAACGCACCAAGCGGACGTCGGCGAGAGCCACCGCTAAAACCTTTTGACAGCACACATATTGAATTGGGTAGGTAAGGCTTGCCTGGAGGCAAATAAAACTGAGACTTTTAAGCCCATTTCAGCACCCGACAGATCGAACTGTCTAGAGAAAAAGGTTGGCAATTTATGGGGTGACAGGGTGGTTATACCAAACCAGTCTCCAAGGAAGATGTTTCTGTGCATGTTGCACGAGGGACAACCCGGGCATAGTCCAAAATGAAAGCCCCTGGCCAGGAGTTACGTCTTGGTGGCCAGGGCGTGGACAAAGACATTGAACGTTGGGTGGCAATATGCATGACTGTTCAAAAGATCGAGGCCTACCCCTCCACAGGCACAAGTCAGAGAATGGGAAACTCCCAGGGTCCATGTGTCTAGAACAACATATTGACTTTGCTGGCTGACAAAGGAAAGCACCATTCCTAATAAGTTGTGGATGCCTACTCAAACTGGTTAGAAGTCATCCTTATGGCTTCTACAACCACCAAGGCAGTTAATGAAACAGCTAGACAAACCTTTGCTACAGATGGGGCTTGCCTGATGTACTGTGTCAGATAATGGGCCCCAGTTTTACAGCGTTAGCATTTCGAACAGTATCTGGCTGCCCAGGAATCCGACAATGCTTAACAGGCCGGCTCCATCCGGCTGCAAACGGCAGGGCTGAACGCATGGTTCAGTATACTAAAGAGGGCCTGATAGAATGGACAAGGGGGATTTGTGTAAGACAAACTAAACCGACTACTAACTCTACAGCTATGCCCCTAGCAAGCAACAACCAAACAAAAGCCCAGCAGAAACTCTTAAGGGTAGGAAAATTACGTTCCTACCTAGACAGACTGCACACCACTTTACACTGGGGTGTACAAACCCCCCCCCCCCGACTCCTCCAGCAAATACTGAACATTTTGAAATTGGCGACGACTGGTCTAATGTGGAGAAACCTCACGGGGAACTGTTGTGGCTTCCAGGCCACAATCAACCCAAATTACAGGCGCCCGGTCTTACCAACATACTCCTAGAACGACCGTAGAGAATGGAGGCGGCATATAGACCAGCTTCGTTCTCGCAATCTTGAACGAAAAAACACCACAGAAACGAAAAAAATAAATATCGAACCAAAAAACAACCAAGGAGGGGGGGGGGAATACAAAATAAATAAAAAAAAGGGAGAGACGAACCTGCACATAACAAGAACAAACAAACACTACAAAAAGACTATAATAACAAATCAAAAAGAGCACTCACGGTTAGTATGAACGCCCAAATGAGAAAGTCCCGGGAGCAGGAGAGTGAAGCGAGGCCTTCCTGGAAGGAAAAGCCAGGCCAGCTCAACCAACCGTGGTCAAATCAGGAGGGAGTGGCAGGAGCCATCTAAACTGGCCCTAAAGAGACCTCAGGCCAGGAGCGGCCAAAGGCCTGACTCACCCTTCAGGAGGTTCCATGGAAGAAGGACAGATTTAGACAGCGATCCCATCCGAACCGCTCGAAGACCACGCCGAGACTGAGCTGCGCAGGTCAACCAGGACTCGAAAAAGCCTCACCTACCTGCGCGACTACGTGACGCACGTTGGACTAAACCAAGGGGGGAGGGGTGTTCTGTATGGAACTTGGTCGGTTCCAAGTTCCCTATTCTGATTGGCCGAAAAGGCCATTCACCCATTGGCTGTTAGAGACCCAATCCAATTAGCCCACCAAACGGCAGGAACAGTTAAAACGATGTCATTGGCCATAAGCCGTGGGCAAGCCGCTATATAAAGGGCTGCCGCAGCTTGGGTTGTTGTTCCGTTACTATAGCTTAGCGAGTTTAATAAAAGAGTTTATTGTTGGAACCCGGTCTCACGCGCTTCTTTCCAGACAGAACACTGGGAGGCTTTGTTTTTGCTGGCAGAGGGCTGCAGGAGGCTCTTGCGGCCAAAAACAGAGCTCAGGAGCCAGTTTTCTCTGACAGAGTACTCGGGCCACAGGTGCCCCCAACATGAGTGACCATACCAACCTGGCCATGCTGTTCAAGTTGGTCATGCCCCCCTCACCACCACCACCCCAAGGTCAAACACAACCCTGATGCGGCCCTTAATGAAATTGAGTTTGACACCCCTGCTCTTGAGGTTTCTCTGAGCTTATGAAGATCGGAGATCACTTTAAACTAGCATTACTTGCATTACTTACTTATAAGTGAAATTGGGAAAACTTTGGATGCAGACGTGGCAGCTGTTCTGGTAGGAAAGCCTACAGGAAATTTTGATGAGATTTTGCCAAATGAGTTTATAAAAGGTAAAGTACTGTTTATTTAAAACTGACTAGGAAAAAAAATGAATTCCCTGTTCACATTGTGAAACTGATTAGAAAAGGTCAGAATTTCCACTCTTTAATAAGCATAATAATATATAAACTGGATAAACTATTGCTCTTGAGGCTAGAAAGCAAGCACAAGGGAAGAATAGCAAGGAAAAGTTTTCAATAGAAAGAGGAAATCCATGTATGTAGAAGTTTATAAACTATCATTTCTGTTGTTTATTTATCAATATATTAATACATAACAAAACAAGAACTTTAAAAGGCCAACTTACGAACAAAACAGCCAGGGATAAGGATTTAGACTGGAGCATCTCAATCTGAAGGAAGTGCATTGGATGACTTTGGGAAAATCACTTTTTCTCTGCCCAACTTAATCACAGTGGGAAGTTATGAGAAGAAAGTACTGTGCATACTGCCTTGAGATGCTGAAGGTAAGACAGAATATAAATCTAGAAAATCAAATGAAGGAAGAAATTAATCTGGTTGACCTTCCCAATCTTCCTACCCTACCTGCAGGGTCAAAGTGGCAGCACTTCTGATGAGCCTCTTTCACCAGAACCTGAGGAGGAAGAGGAGGAATTCTGGCCAGAATTCCCTCCCCGTTCTCCTGAAGCAAGTCCACAAAGCCCAACTGAGCTCAAAGGTTTGGAGACAGGTAAGGAAAACGTCATTCAGCAAACTCAGAAGACTGAATACACTAAAGTTGGATAGAACAGACTAAAAGGAGAAGCGACACACAGGGATTTCTTGCTTAAAATAATACCTCCTAGAACAGACCTAAGTATTTTATGGCCCAAGGGTTACATCTGACTCTTCGGCTATCCCTCTCCAGCCTGTGGCATCAGTGGGGTGCCAGAGTGGGGCTCCAAGGGCAGGGGAACATCAGTGGCCTTCTGCAACAGTCCCAGATTTTCATGGGAAAATTCCCTTGGGAAAATTAATTGCCCACCCTTTATCCTAAAAAGTTTGTCCTGACCTCAATCTTGAGTAAAGCATTTTATTTTTTTTACCAGTGAAGCAACAATAACAAAACTCTCCACAACCAATGTTTCTAGACTTCATAACTTCCTGTATTACTGCCCAGTCCTTTTGAAGATATTTTTTCTCATGACCTTCGCTGATACCTCTCTTAAAACTCCACCAGCTATTGACAATGTAAGCAGGAATCCCAATTTTGCCCCTGGTCCCTGTGAGGCTGGTCTCTTCTCCATTTCCCTGTAATGATTTATGAAACCATCTGCTGCTATTTTCTATACTGAGAAACATGGATGAGGGTAAGATACAAAGGAGATTAAAGAGGCCACAGTTCAGACACGGGACAGAGGTTCATTCACAAGGTAAGAAAAACTAATAACATGTCTATAATCCAATCTAGGTGGCCTTACTCCACCAACTACTGCTCCAGAAGCTGCTCCAGCGGAAATCACCAGGTGAGATAATCTTTGGAAGCCTTTCTAGAGGGTGGACTACATTTGAGATGGACAAGATTCAGGTTTACAAGATACATTGAGGGAGCAATGTATATACAAGCCTGATAATCGCTTATCAGAGCTTGGTGCAAAAGATATATCCATAATCATTGGATACGAGATGGACAGCAAATACATTTTCTAAATAAATAAATATTCAACTAGGAACTGAAGAAGTGAGGAGCATATTGAGCTTCAGAGTTAAATATCATTCATACTGCTGAACACACAAACTTTTCTTCCTCAAGGTTTTTTTCCCCACTTCAGATCTATCATTAGATACAGAAGGAAGAAAGCAGGGGTGAGTTGGTGGCTCCTTTTGTTAAACCATTGGGAGAAAAAGATCCTTGACAACTGATTGCAAATCAATGCAATGTCCAACCTGCAAATGAATACTTCAGCTTCAATCATAATAATACAAGAGCACACAATAGATACAAACTCAAGGTTAACCGCACCAAACTTGACTGCAGAAAATAGACTTCAGCAACAGAGTGGTCAATGTTTGGAATATTTGACCTGACTCTGTGGTTTCTTCCCCAAACCCCAAAAACTTTAACCTTAAACTGTCTACTATTAACCTCACCCCCTTCCTAAGAGGCCTGTCGGGGGCGTGCATAAGTGTACCAATCATGCCTACAGTCCCTGTCCTATTGTTTTTTTATTTTTCTGATAAGTATCTATCTCATATATTCAAAACTATATTTATTCTTATACCTGTATGTTGTAAGCGATTGACAAATCAAATAAATACTAAAGAATACCAAAAATTCTCCATCTTTTGCCCATTCCAGAGGCTGCATTACCACTTTTTACTCTGCAGGGAGCACTCAGAAATCAAAGTTCAGCAATTAGTAGGCTGACCAAAATGGGATAAAGAGTAGTAACACCGAGGAGAACTGTTCTCCTCAAAGGTTAAACCCTGGCCTCCAATCAAGGACTTCAGATTTCTAATACATACCCTTCTGTGGTCATAAATTGGTTGCTGAAAAGATTCTTAAAGCTTGGAGGAGAGCTGTGAGGTGGGCATATGATGTCAGGCTTCCAAAGCATTAACTACAGTAGTCTTCCCAAATGGATGCCTCCTGGAGGTGCCGAAACAGGTTTGTCAAACTTGTGGCCCGCAGAATGGATGTGTCATGCGCTGGCCTTGCCCACCCCATTTTAGAAAAGGGGGGGAAAGAAGCAATATGTCACATGATGACAACATAATGACGCAAGTTTGACACCCCTGGGCTGGAACCTCATTTTCTAGGCAAATCAAGGGAGGATGCTAAAAAGATGTGAACATTCAGAAAATTGGGAAGGGCAAAGAGAAACTTTGGGGTGGTGAATGAAAAAAATTGGGAAGAAGCCAAAACTGGAGCTGGTAGTGCTTCAGCTTTTCCCTGGATCTTCACATTTCTAGCTGCAACTGATGATGATTTTAACCATGATTCTCCAGGGAACCATGAGCCAAACGATTGGCATTCTTTACTGAAAAGTGGGCAGAAAGGGCCTTTCTGAGCCATCACATCCAACTCTTCTGAGAGGCTCTCCCTGAAAACCCAGGATAGAGACTCACCTGGTGCCACTTCTCCAGTGCTTCAGGCTCAGGGTGTTTTTATTTTTGGTTCTCAGCCCTGAAGCTGCCCTGAAGGGAGAGAAAGAGGCCCCTTCTGCTGCACCAGAGGAAGCAGCTGCGACCAAAGAGAAAAAGAAGAGGCCTGCTTTTGACCGGAGAGAGATAACCAGGCCGAGGATGCCACCCAGGGGACAGTCCCGCAAAGCCATTGTGGAGAAGTTTGGAGGGTAAGGAGGCCGCTGTGCCTCAGGTTTTGCCATAATTCATTTCACTACAGTTTGTTCAGCCCTGCTTATGGATATACGGATAAACCTTTATGTAGTTTGGCTTGCAAAACACGACAGCTAAATTCATGCCTTACAGAAAATTGAAATTGAGGCAAATTATATTGGTATGTCTTAGCCCATGAGTGGGCAGTATCTCTCCAGCTGTATGTGGCCTGCCCGACTTACTGGTAAAACTCTGCAGCATGGTTTCCAGACATTTGAAATTGAAAACAAATGAATAATTTAACACAAGCCCTAAAATAGTCCATGCATTGAGCTCCACTGGATGATAATTTGTTCCATTTGCAAAACATCCTTAATGTGCTTTGTTTCATTCTCACAGTATGCAACTCCCAAATGTGTTTATCATACGGCCTAATTCAGTGCCATCCAGTGTTCAATCTCTCTTCTATTGCCACAGTCATACTCAGTATCTGAGTACCGAGACAAGCAGACCTACCTAGGATAGGCAGTCAATAAGAGTTCAGTCTCCCTGCCTCAATATTCTAACCACCTGGTCCATAGCTTCCCAACTTTAATTCTCTGCAGGAATTCACAAAGTACCAAAAGAAAAATAAAATTAAAGAAACTCCTCCCTTTTTTTCTAGAACCCTTTCCCTTCACATATACAGTGTTGTGCATTTGTCCAATACAGATAGTCCTTGACGAATGGCGACAATTGAGCCCAAAATGTTTGTTGCCAAGTGAGATATTTCTGAAGTGAGTATTGTCCCATTTTATGATCTTTTTTACCTCAGTTTTTAAGTGAATAACTGCAGTTGATAAGTTAATAACCCTGTTGTTAAGTGAACCTGTCTTCCCCATTGATTTTACTTGTCGGAAGGTCGCAAAAGGCAATCATATGACCTTGGGACACAGCAATGATCATAAGTATGGACCAGTTGCCAAGCATATTAATTTTGATCACATGATCTTGGTGGTCCTGCAAAGATTGTTCCTGTGAAAAATGTCCATAAGTCACTTTTTTTTTCCAGTGTCATGGGAACTTTGAACGGTCACTAAATGAACTGTTGTAAGTCTGTGGTTTATAAAACATTAATCAAGACTGCCTACTAGCTGGGTCATTGCAATGGATGGATTGCTTTGGGGAAATGTTGGAAAATGCTGAGAAGCCAAGAAAGCCTTCTTCTATGGTGCCAGATCAGCCTTGATGATGAATATAGTATTCCAACAAATCCTGGCAGGAATGTATGGTTTCATACCAGTATAACTGCACTTGAGAAGTTTTCTCTAAGTTTGGCTGGCTGAAACATAAGCTATGAGGTAAGGTAAGCCTTCTGTTCAATGAGAAAGCAAAGAAGGAAACTGTGCTTCACACATAGCTGAAGTGAGAGATTAGCGAAACAAAAAACAACAAGACCCAAATCTGATTTTCCAAAGTTCTTAAGGAAGTGGAGTATTTAGAACAAGGATGTCAAACTCGCATCGTCATGTGACATATCAGGACTATTCCCCATTTCGTTAAACCGGTGTGGGTGACACATCCAGCTCATGGGCTGCGAGTTTAACAGTCCTGATATAGAACTTTACTATATGCTACCGCTGCTTTATTGAAGGGCCATTCAATAAAAGGAAGATATCATGCAACGTAAATGAAGCATATTTGTCAGGCAGTGTACCTTAATATTTAAAAAAACAATCCCACCAACCCTAAAAGAAAACCCCAAAATTCCAGGTACATATATTTATGAAGCACACACAATACTGCCTTTTTTGCTTCACTGTATTACCCAATTGTGCTCTTAGTGAAGAAAAACTCTATAATCCCTGAAGAGCTAAGGGTTACTCATACTTGCCTTACTACAATATAAAAACCCAGCCTTTCCCAAGCAGTATCCATCATCCCCAGACAGCACTGGCCACAATTATCATCCAAGACCATTTATAAAGGCCCTGTCACACTGCCCAATGGATGCAAAATGGACACAACGGACGAGCAAAATGTTCCATCCGCTGTTATCTGCTCTCAAAAGGGGCAAAAATTTGCATAACCAGAGCGGATAACATGGACGGGGGGAGGACGCAGGGCGGAGGGAAAGCGGATGCGGAACGGAAGC
>BHFT01003971.1:0-21936 GCA_004320025.1 Laticauda laticaudata | reverse complement strand
TGAACATCCGTTTAACATCCCCGCTACATACTACCCACATCCGTTCTTTTCCGTTCTGTTTATGCAAATTTTCGCCAATTTTTGGAGCGGATGACAACGGATGGAGTCACCCCAAAATTTTGCTCGTCTGCTGTGTCCTTTATGCATACGTTTTGCGTCCGTCAGCCAGTGGGACCGGGCCTTTAATAAGAATTACCTAGTGGGTAATGGAGGAGAAGTAAGTCATGAGCATCTCAAGAGCAAGTGTTTAGAAGTGAATCCTTCATTTTTAAATTCTTCTAACAACATAGCCCCCAGGATACTCTCTCACACGCTCTCTCTCTCTGTCTCCCTTGCTCCCTCCCCCTCCCTTTCTCCCTTCCCTCTCTTCCTCTCAACTTTTGCAGACTGTGATTCCCTGATTTCTCCCTCTTATGAGTCAATAGTGCCATTTTAGTAAAAGAAAAACATCAGAAACAGGGGGTGGAATTTGTTAGAATCCTTTGCTCTTTGTCTCTCTGAAGAAAAGAAAGAACAAGGAATACAACAAACTTCCTCCTTTGACAAACCCCTGGCTCTATTCAATACTCTGTTACTGATATGTGAAAGTTCTTTATATTAGTCCTGATTTTTATTTCTCTCTCTTTTTTTTCCACTGCTGATCCATCAATAACTTAGCTTGGCTCTCAGCCTAAAAAAATGACAGCGTCTTATAAAATGTTTTAAAGACACAATTTCAAGACTAAATTATCTTTTGATCCTGAGAGCCTTAAAATCTTTGCTGACCAGGATTTGCTTGGCCCATCAAATATTACAACAGAGGCCCAAAAGCTGTCTCTCATCCTTATATTTTAATATCATAATCCAGTAGTCTGGTTCATATAGTGAAGCTAACTTTCTCAATTTAGTGTCTTCTACCCAGGGGTGGGATTCTAACAGTTCGGCCTGGTTCGGGCGAGCCAGTAGCTATGGTAATGACTTGGCTCTGCCCACCCACCCCTGCCCTATTCTGTCCTTTATTTCTGTGGTTTTCAACTCAGCTGTTTGGTGCGGCACAATGGATTGCCATTCTTCAGCTGATTTACTCACCAAGACTGTAACAGGAGGTAAGTTTTAGAGCTGAAAAAGCAGTGTTTTCGCACGTGCAAAGCACACGCTCACCGAATCTGTTGTTACACCGGTTGAATTGCACCCCTGCTTCTACCTATGTCTGAACTACAACTTCCTTCGCCAGAGTCTCAGCAGACGTCATTGCTGGATCAAGGCAGAAGGCAACCTAGAATCTTCTATATCAAATAGAGACCACCCAGATGTCATTAGGAAGCTAACAAGCATGACTGATGAACAGATTGTTTGAATGAATGATTCACTATGTGATGTCAAGCTGTTTTCAACTCTTAGCAACCACCTTACTAGATTTTTCTCCATGATGATCTACCCCTAACCTGATCTTTCAAGACTTCCAACAATGCATTATTGGCTAATGTCGCAGACATAGGTGGGATGATAAAAGCCTGTTTCCACCACTCTACCCTATCAAAAGCACATGTCAACTGATATTTAAGGCATGGTGCTTGTGCTTCAGGAAGTAACATGCAGCTCTTAAGATAAGTACACATTTACAATGTTTATGGAGATTCTCAGTCATCCAGGTCATGGTTGTCCCAAAGGTGCTTTTTTTCTCAAAAGGCAACTGGACTTTGTTTTTCCTTGAAGGTGTTTCGCTTCTCATCCAAGAAGCTTCTTCAGTTCAGTTCTTCAGAATTGAAGAAGTTTTTTGGATGAGAAGTGAAGTGTCTTCATGGAAAAACGAAGTCCAGTTGCCTTTTGAAAAAGCACCTTTGGGATCCACATTTATAATCCTACAATTCATAAAAGTAGTTGGCTCATTTTAAACAAGATGGCCATCACACCCAATGACGGCAAGTTCCTTTATTTAGTATTTATTTATCAACCTTTAATGCTCATATCACCAAAGTTGGCTCTTTTCTGCTGAGTTGTCTTTTTTATTCTGCTGAATCCATCTGACTCATGACTGTTTAAAACAGGGCTGTCAAACTCCCAGCCTATGGGCCGGATGCGTCATGCGTTGGCAACACCCATGCTCAGTTTAGTGAAGGGGAGGAAAATCCCAATACGTCACGTGATGCTGTCATGATGCCGTGAGTTTGATACCCCTGGTTTAAAAGCAAATAAAACTTAAAATGCAATCACACGACAAAGATAAAGCAATCTGATAAATCAATGATCAATAAAAAATTAAGCACATAAGAACTCTAGACTTCTATCCCAAATTCAGGGCAACAATACTAATATTTCAAAGACTTTTTGCAGGCCCATCTGGAAAGATGCCAGGTGGGTGCCAAATAGACATCTGGGGGGAGTTGTTCCATTAGGTGGGGCCACCACAGATGGTGCCTAAACTGGTACCTAAACTGGCCACCACTGGTGCTAAACCCTCATTCTTCTTACTTCACATACATAGGACACTCTTAATGCCCTCATTTAAGACCAGCAAACAGGAAAGGACAGATCCATGTGACAGAGGCAGACTTGAGGACTAGATATTTTAGCCCAGGCTTTAAAAAAAATCCAAACTTGGTAGCTTCTCTTGTAGAGAAGCTTCCGAATTCACCGGATCATTTGGACTGTCCTTTCCTGCTCCTTTTCCAATTCTACACTATTCTTCCTCTTCATTTGTTTGCAAAGCTTTTAATTAACCTCTGGCTCTCTTTATCCCATGATCCACAAAGGCCACTAATTTCGACTTCTTTCAAATGAAACAGGATAATTTCCTGGAGGACAAGTTTCTCAAGGATTATCAGTCTTGAAGAAAAGTCCTATTGGATCCTATTATATCTGGGATGGAGTCTGTATGCTGCAGGAAACAGGTATCTTTCCATATCCAGTTTGCCAGTGTCTATTAAAAGAAGAATAGCTGGTACTATGTTTTATGGATTTATTCTCTTTGAGGCACAGTGATGAAAGCAGTGAAACTGCACAGCAGAGAAAGAACACGTAAAGGGAAACAATTTGGACTAAGGTAGTCCCCAACTTACGGTACTTCATTTAGTGACCATTCGAAGTCAATAACGGCACCGAAAAAAATGAATGATGAATGTTTTCCACACTTAACCATGCTTGCAGCATCTTCATGGTCACAAAATCAAAATTCAGAAGCTTACCAAACGATTCATTTTATGACGACTTCAGAATCATGTGATTCCCATTTGTGACCTTCTGATGAGCAAAGGCAATGGGAAGTCACAT
This sequence comes from Laticauda laticaudata, assembly GCA_004320025.1. Classification (NCBI taxonomy): domain Eukaryota; kingdom Metazoa; phylum Chordata; class Lepidosauria; order Squamata; family Elapidae; genus Laticauda; species Laticauda laticaudata. The sequence continues at coordinate 18,687 of BHFT01003971.1, read as the reverse complement.
TCACTTACCAGTGGTGCTTCTAACGTAACTGCTGCAGATTAACTTAATGACAATGGCAAGAAAGGTTGTAAAACAGAGCAAAATTCACTTCACAACTGAGACCCAATTGTGATCGTAAGTCAAGGACTATTTGTATTTAGGGGTACAGGCTGGTGCGTCCTTTGCTCAGACTTTGTGGTATCATCAAGAAGCCATCCAAATTATAAAGATAGACAGACAGACAGACAGACAGACAGACAGACATATGGGATGGCATATATAAAATATATAACCTAACCCTAACAATGTATTATATATATATATATATTATATATATATATAATATTATATATAGTAAGTATGTATGTATGTATGTATGTATGTATGTATGTATGTATGTATGTATGTATATGTATATGTATATGTATATGTATATGTATATGTATATGTATATGTATATGTATATGTATATTGTATATGTATATGTATATGAATATGTATATGTATATGAATGCAGTTCAGCTTCCTTCGGGTATTATCACCGTCATTGTGGTGCTTTTAAAGTTGTAGCAAAGTTTTCAGCAGAAACTCATCTGCCATCATCAGGCTTCTGTATTGAGTCGTATGCGCTTTAAAAGCACCATAATGAAGTGGGATAATACCCAAAGGAAGCTGAACTGCATTCATGTAAGTACCCACGAAAACTTAAAAAAAACAAATATATATATATGTGCTGTTCAGCTTCGCTTTCAGGTATTATCCCAGCGTCATTGTGTGCTTTTAAAGTTGTAGGCAACGTTCAGCAGAATATCATCTGCCATCATCAGGCTTCTGTATTGAGTTCATATGTGGGTCAGGCTATCACAGCCAGTTAGTTTTAAATTTATTGAGGCTAGCCTACTGTTGTGCCAGGATGGTTTTTTTTTCTTGATCCTGATTGGTTGGGAGTCTTGGTCTGTGTTTATTGTTTTGGAGTTTGTTTGATTGATGTTTCTGGTTTCTTCTGTCTGTTTTGTGCTTTGATTGGCTGGCACACTGTATTCCTGTATTGGAGGCTTTCAATGCAGCTTGGCTTCGAGTAAAAGGACGGCTATCATCTATTAGGAAGCTAGGTTTCATCTGGATGCCTGGTGGGGGGATGTTTGAGCTGGAGGTATCAGGGGGAGTCTGTTTGTGCCCAGGTGTTTGCCTGGCTTGTGGTGTGGAGATCTTTCTATTTGACAGTGCAGGCTTCCAAATGATTGACAGTCTGCTGGAATCATCTCTTTCTATCATGCTTTCAGGTCTTTTTTCAATCTCTATGGCTTCTCTGATGATTCTGTAGCTGGGGTTTTCTATAGTGGCTAGGGTTTTGGTTCCATTGAAGTTGATGTTGTGACCTGTGGTTTTCATGTGTTGGACTAGTGAGGAAGTGTGGTTCCAAGCTTTTTTACTGCATTTTTGTGTTCATCGAGGTGGGTACTTATTCTTCTATTGGTCTGTCCAATGTATGTTGCCGGGCATGATGCACAGGGAACTTCGTATATGCCTTGGTTTTCCAGGTCAATTTTGTCTTTGGGGTTTTTAAGGATGGCTGCTATTTTTTTGTCTGTTTTGAAGCCAGTCTTGATGTGATGCCTGTGTAGTATCTTACTGTTTTGTCTGTTGTACCTCTTATGGAGGGCAGAACAGCTGTTCCATAGGGTCTGTTGATCTTCTAGGTCTTTATTCTGTCTTAGTGTGTGTTTGTGGATCATGCTAGTGATTTTGTTTTTATGGAAGCCGTTGGCTGTCATTACTTTAAGGCCCTGTCACACTGCCCAACGGATGCAAAACGTTTGTAAAAAGGACACAGCGGATGAGCAAAATGTTCCTCCGTTGTTATCCGCTCTCAAAAGGGCGAAAATTTGCATAACCAGAATGGATAACATGGAAAGGAATGGACGGGAGGAGGGCGCAGAGCGGATGGAAAATGGATGCAGAGCGGAAGCCTAGCAGATGGGAGCAGATGGGAGTGGATGGCACATCCGCTAGGCTTCCGGGGACCTCAGCAAAGTGGGTGGAACGGAAAGAGCAGATGCAGAGCGGACGCCAAGCGGAATGAAGCGGATGCACAGCGGATGCACACGCGATGAAGCGGATGCAGAGCGGAAGCCTAGCAGATGCACAGCGGAAGCGCGAGCGGATGCCTTGCGTTCAATGCGCATGAGGGGGGGGATGTATTGCGTCAGCCCCGCGGATATAAAGGGAAGCAGCTCGGAAGCAGGTCACCATTCAGAGGAAAGACTGCATCCAGAAACATCGAGTGCCTTTGCTGCCAGCCTTGCTGTCTGCCTGCCAGCCTCCCTGCCAGCCTTTGCTGTCTGCCCAGCCTTGCTGTCTGCAGCCTTGGTGCCTGCCTGCCAGCCTTGGTGCCTGCCTGCCAGCCTTGGTGCTGCATGCCAGCCTTGGTGCCTGCCTGCCACCTGGTGCCTGCCTGCCAGCCAGCCTTGGTGCCTGCCTGCTGCAAAGCCTTGGGCCTGCCTTCCTGCCAACCTGCCTGCCAGCCTGCCTGCCGCCCTACCTGCTGCCTGCCTGCCTGCCTGCCAGACTCCCTGCCAGCCAGCAACCCACAACCATGGGGAAGAAAAGGAAGCCTCAGCCATCTTGCTGCTAGCCCTGGCAAGAGGGACAGGGCCACCCTCTCACCCCCTGGCCCTCACTCTGCTTCTGCTGGGGCTTCTGTAGCACAGGCTTGCTATTCTGTGGCTGGGGCTTCTGCTGCTTCTGCAGGAGCTGATGATGCTGCCTTCCTGCTGGTGCTTCTGCTGGTGCTTACTCTGCTGATGCTGCTTCTGGCGGTGGTGCTTCTGCTGGTGCTTACTCTGCTGATGCTGCTCCTGGCGGTGGTGCTTCTGCTGGTGCTTACTCTGCTGAAGCTGCTCCTCGTCCTGCTGGTCCTGCTCGTCCTGCTCGTGCTCTGGACTTGCTTGTCCTGCTTGTCCTGCTCGTGCTCCTGGTCTTGCTCGTCCTGCTCGTCCTGCTCGTGCTCCTGGTCCTGCTCATGCCCTGATCCTGCTGGGGCTCCTGGTGCTTACTCTGCTGCTGCTGATCCTGGTCTGCTGGTGCTGCGTTGCAGTGATGATGATGATGATGATGATGATGATGATGATGATGATGATGATCCTGCTGGAGCTGCTGCTGCTGGTGGTGTGGAGGAGCAGCCCCTAAACCTCGAAGTCCCTCTGATGAGGGCCCATATGGCCCTGCCAGAGGAGGAAGAGGCAGACGCGTGATAGGGAGAGGAGGCAATACTCCATTGAGGAGGAACATGAGGATGAGGTGCTGGAGTGGCTGAGAGAGAATGACTATCTGTGGCGGAAGGGACACCGGCTGTACAGGGAACACCAAAAGGAAGCAGGCTGCTTGGAGGGAGAAGGGAGAGAGCCTGGGCTACACATGGGATGGTGCTCCTCGGCTGGTGGAAGCACATGCACACCTGGTACGGGAAGCTGCACCTCAAGAAATCTGGCCAGGCCAAGGTTAAGCTGACGGACAGAGAGACCTATGTCATGGCCAGGTGCAGCTTCCTGGAGGGTGAGATCCGCCACCGAGAGAGCAGCAGCAGCCCCTCTTACGACCCTCTCTCTCCAGCAGCCTGCTGAGAGCCAGTCCTCTTCCAGCCGAGAATCAGCTCCTGTCTCCAGGCAGGTTTCTGTGGTGTGTCCCACGGCGGAGACACGCCGCGGACAGCTGTTTTAAACATGATGGAGTGCGTGGAGGACTCCCTGGTGCAGTGGAAGAAAGGAGACGGCACGTCCACCACAGCCCTACCTGCATCACCCCAGCTCCACCTCCACAGAAGGCAGAGAGCCAGACAGGAGGGGCAGAGTCACACTGTCTGCTGGAGATGAGGGACACCATCCGGAGCAGCATAAGATCTCCTCTCTCAGCTGGTCCACACCGACTCCTCATCCTCAACCGCAAGCCCTTCCTCACCTTATGTCAACCAGACCCTCATGGACATGGCGGAACCCCAGTACCAGGTGGTGAAGGACCGGATCACCAGCTGCTTCACAACCTCCAGACAGCAGAACCTGCTCCCACCCAGTCCAGTGCTGCTCCTCCACCCCAGGTGATGTCCCTCCCGTTCCAAGGCTTCCACAGGCCCTCACCTACAGGGCTACGGCTACCAGGAGGTCCAGCAGCACAGGCAGCAGCCCTTCCCACTCCAGGCATAGAGTCATCGGGTGACACTGTTGCCACCCGATGCCACCCACAACACTGATGCCACGCGCACGCCAGTCCTCACCCAGCTGCAGACCAGACAGCCACACTACACTGCTCCTACCAAGCACAGCCAAGCCTCAGTACATTGTCATCGTTATTGGACTGACACCTCATGTCCGGAGAAGGGCTCTCAAATACAGGACAGCAGCCAGCTCTCTGAGAGTTCCATCCACAGCCCTCCTGTTGTCTCTTTGGGGCCAGTCATCCCAATGATTAGACCTCAGACAGCACTCAAGCAGCAGCCACCTCCACAGCACCTGAACCCTTTCACCCCTGAGACTGGGCACACCTCCGAGTGACCAAGAAGAGGTCAGAGACTGGTGGCTACCTGTAGACTTTATTTGGACACTTGACTTGGGTCATTTTTCTTTTACAGCTTGTTATTAATAAAGTTTATCTTGCTTCACACACTTGCTTCATTTATTTTTGTGAATAAAGTCTTGGTGGAAACTTTTAGAAATGGTTTAAGCCTTTGCATGCTTGTGGATGGGTAAGGATAGCAGTGGGTGGGCAGGGATACTTTGGATGGGTAATAGGTGTGGGATGGGCAGGGATATGTGGGATGGGTAAGGATAGCAGTGGGGTGGGCAGGGATACTTTTGGGATGGGTAATAGCTGTGGGATGGGCAGGGATACCTTTGGGATGGGTTAGATAGCTGTGGGATGGGTTGAGATAGCTGTGGGGATAGTAAACCTCAGTGCAAGCATAGTGGGACTGTTGTCCACCCTCCAGGTGCCACACCTATGGCCCGTCATTATCAATACTAATGTAAGCATTGATCCACAATTTGAACATAAACACAAATCTTTATTAAATGCCCTGTTCATTGTAGGCCCACTCAACATACATGGCCCAATCTCATCAGTGTGATGAGACAGGCTGAAGGAAGCATCCATTAAAGCATCTACCATCCTGTCTTGCCACTCCACTGCTCAGCTGGGGAGTTGCACCAGTGTTCAGGAGGTTGCGCTGCTTCTTCTCTCATGTCAGGCTCTGTTGGGGCCTTGCACATCCTCAGTGTCTATCAGGTTTCACCCTTGCCTCCAGTTCCCCAGGCTATGTCCGCCTTGCCTTGTTGGAGGTCAGCAAGCCTGTTCTGCAAGACTGAGTAGCGGTGCCTGCGCATGAGATTGTGCAGGATGCAGCAAGCTTCCACGATATTCCTCATGGTCTGTGGGCGATGCTACATGTGGTGAGAAGTACCGTAACTTGTTGGCCAGGATGCCAAAGGTGTTCTCCACCACGCTTGCCTCTGGACAGCCTGTAGTTGAAGATCCTCTCTTCACGGGTGAGGAGTCTGGAAGTGTAGGGCTTCATGAGGTAGGTTCTGAGGGAGAAGGTGTCATCCCCCACGATGAAGTAGGGCACATCTTGCGTGTCATTGGGCAGGGGGTCTAGATCTGGGAAGCCCATGATGAGGTTGCGTTCCAGCCCCTCCTTGAGGTCACTGGCATTGTATACCTGGGCATCTGAACATGAGCCATTGCCTGAAGCATCGATGTACATGAACTTGTAGTCAGCAGATCGACCATGGCTAGAGGATGATGCTGAAGAAGCCCTTGTAGTTGAAATAAGTGGACCCCGATTTGGCTGGTGCTTTGCAGGCCACGTGCTTGCCATCGATGCCTCCAACGGTGTGGGGGAAGTTCCACCTCTGATACCACTGCTCTGCAACTTTCTTCCAGCCGTGTTCAGGTGTGGGGCACTGGAGGAGCTCCTCATGTATTCTTCGATGATGGCCTGCACCACTTCTCTGACCACAATGCTGATGGTGTTGTGTGGCACCTCCACGCCGTACTGCATGCTCCTGTAGGTGGTCCCGGAGGCCAGGTTGCGCAGAGTGAGTGCCACCTTGAGCCCAGGTCCATGCTGGCCGGAAGTTGGTGTTTGCCTTGGTCAACCTGGGTGTCAGCCACTCCACAACTTCGTCAAACATGGCTGGCGGCATCTCATGAAGTTCTGGAATGCATGAGGGTCTTTCGTTCTCAGTCCCACCATCAGCTTGTTGTACAGTCCATACTCTGCTCTTCTCCCGATCCATCTTCGGACCCAGATGCTTCTTGGCCATCTCTTTTCTTCCCCGTAGTAGAGTTCACAGAGCCTGTAGAATGGCTTCACACTGTTGCAGAATGATGGTGGCTACCAAAAGGAGTTTGTTACGATCCATGGTGGAGATGACTGGATGCTGTGGAAGAGGAAGAGGCAGCTGAAGGCTGCAGAGGTCTGCACAACTGTGCTGGTCTGAAAGTGAGATCCAGGTGAGTTTGTGCCCCTTTTTATTGGCAATATAGGTTTTCCACTATGTGTCCCTTTGCATCCTCTAGGCATCCTCTAAGACATCTTAATATCCGAGATAGGTCCCCTCTGTGAACATTTTTTTCCATTTTAAATGCTTTCTTTGTGAGCTGCATCCTCTTTCATCCTTTCTCCTTCGTGCTACTAACTCTGCGCGTCCGTTCCGCGTCGTTCACTTCCTCCCTGCGTCCAACGGGATTTGAGTTGCCGGGGATGCCTAGTGGATATAGCGGATGCGTAACGGATGCAGAATGATTTCCCCCGTATGCCTAGTGGATGCAGAACGGACGCATTGGATACATTTTCCACTCAAAAGTTTTGAGCAGCTCAAAACCCTCTGAGCGGATGAAATGTCAATAGAAGATGCTGGACGGATAGAGAGGAAGCAAAACGGAGGCAGTGAGTACAGAAAGAAGCATCGTGTTTAACCAATGGATGGTAAGTTGTTTTTCCATTTACTTATCTCTTTCCATCCGTTGGTGCAGTGTGACAGAGGCTTCAGTCAGGGTGCATAGTTTCAGTCTTTATATGTGTCTTGTCTTCCAGGCAGACAGAAAAAAAAAAACCATCTTGGGACAGCAGTAGGCTAGCCTCAAATTTAAAACTAACGGCTGTGATAGCCTGACCCACATACGAACTCAGTACAGAAACCTGATGATGGCAGATGAGATTTTGCTGAAACGTTGCTAGCAACTTTAAAAGCACTACAATGACGTGGGATAATCCCCGAAGGAAGCTGAACTGCATTCATATATAATGTGTGTGTGTGTGTGTGTGCGCGCGCGGCGCGTGGGTGTGGGTGTGGGGGTGGGGGTGGGGGTGGATGTGTGGGTGTGTGGGTGTGTGCTGTTCAGTTTCCTTCTTTTTTTTCCTAATATAATCATGGCCTGATTAAAAATTGGAATAGAGGTAGAAATAAGAAAACACCCTTTATATGAAGCAATAAGATGGAAAGATTGGAGGTTGAAAGAGGGTCATATAAAGTATGTTTGGATAATAGGAAGACTGGTACTTGAATGATGTATTGTGACTTTAAACAATCAAATAATGAAGAGCTATGCCTTATATAAACATGTTAATATTAGGATTTGCGAGGTTGACCTGACTAGAAGTTAAAATAGAACTAGAAATAAGAAACAGGGAGAATATTAGCAGATATAATCTTCATACAATAGAATATAAGTAATAATTTGATGGAAATGATTAGGGGTTGAAAGATGGTATTATCATGTAACATGTTTATGACATCATTTGCATTAAAATGGAATATAATATTGAATAACTACTTTTTTAAAAAAAAACCATGTATATTAATACTAGGATTAAATAAGTTTGGTTAATATAACAACCATTATGAGTATCATTATTGGTGTTTCTATCAAAATGAATTATACCCAGGGGCCACACTGTTCATGTCGTAATACTGATGTTTGTTTAAAAATAAAAATTTGATGAAACTTGGGGGTGGGGGAGAAGAAGAAGCCAACCAATAGCATGGATCTCCAGGATCAAAACTGTGTTCTTTAGGACCTGTGTATGTCTTGAAAAATCTCCTCTCCTCTCTCTGATTTGTATTGCTAATTATATTAATACTTTGGCTTGCTAATGCAGCACAAAAGCAAAATGTATTGCAGGTAATAAAAGAAACTTTCGGAGGCGATATTTAAACAATAATAACCTCTGGGTCAGGCATTTCCTGGCAGCTAATGATGGGCGGGAGAAGTTGAAAGGGTGAGATAACATGGAGGGCTGTTAACCTAGGCAACCAAGCTTCAGGAAACCCCTGAACCTAAAATCACTAATGATCTTGTGAATCATGGACACAGAAGAAGGGAAATCGATTGTGGCAGCACAGAAGCAAGATAATTTTTTTTGAGATTGTTGGAAGAAAATATCCTTCTGAGTTCAGTTCCAAGTGGGGGAAAAGACACTGGAAACATGGAGGCTGTTTGGAAAGATGGTTTAATGGTGGACAGGATCACATGGCTTGGAGCTCTGTGGCGAAGAAAAAAGGGAAGAGTTGCTTAGAGTCCCTGGGTTTTATGTCCTTTGTTGGGCTTTGAATTTGAGCTTGTATTCTGATTGGTTGTCAGACTCCCATGGGGCCATGGAGGGGAAACTCTGTTGGCTGTCCTGAGTCCCGGGCTTGGTTGAGCCTTGTTGGATGATGATGTAATGCAAGGGCTTTGGGCAATTCCTAGTATGGGTTTGCCTTTGTTATGTAGAAAAACTGACCCAGGCCTTAATGGCCCATTAGCAAAAGTAGTGGGGCTCAGTTTCTGCCTCTCTGAGTTTCTACTTCTCTTTTATGGAAAATATTCTGCCTTTTTAATATATCCTAAAATATTTCATTTCTCTAGGAGAGGGGTGAGTTTTAACTTCCAACAAGATTTTCCAACAGATTTCCTGATCTGGAAAAAGATCCATTGTGTCATTTTTTTTTTCAATCCATGGCTTTTTAACTCCAACCCTTTATTGTTAGAGAGAGAACACAAGGTGAGATCTGGGAAGCTTTAAATATACAGATAAATGTTTAAAGTATGGAGAAAAACAACCATATTTTTTAAAAAAAACCATGTCTATCAAAGAAGCATGGGGTGGCAAGTTCTTTTGGCAGCCGAGCATTTCATTATAACTTGATGTACTTATCCTCTCAGGTGATAATCTTTTTATTTATGCCATGAAAAGTGTCAACAGGTTTTCTTGCATTTTTGACAACAGGAAAAGACACAAGAGCAGTCAAGGCTGGTGTTCTTTTTTTTCTCTCTCTCTCTCTTCTCTGAGAAGGAAGAGAGCTGCTATCTTATTTCTTAGAAGATAGTTATGATGGAGTTCAATAAACTTTTCAATCTATACACAGCAACAACTCAGTGCACGATCTTTAAATGCAACCGAGATTTCAAAAAATAAAATTAATTCTGCTTCAAAAAGTAATATTAAATTGGGGCTGGTCAGGTAATGTTCAGAGTCCATTCAATGTCATCTTCTAATAGATAATTCAAGCCCTCCCGTTTAGTCAGATATTTCATTCAATTTAGTGTTCAGATTGCAGGGTAGTTAATTAACTACTAGGCTAGTTAATTGGGGCAACTCATTACCTCACATTACTCCTAATATAATAATTGTCTTCTGGTTATTGTTAAGCCAATCTACTTTCTGGATCCCTTGATAGCTGCTGCATGAAATCCATTTAACTGGTTATTACAGAAGAGGGGTAGGAGATATTAAGTTAGCAGCATAATTTATTGTCTATTTTGTTCCAATTTGATATCAAAATGGCTGTTGAACTGTTCTATTGTTTCTGCATATGGATAGTCCAAATCCTATTACAATTCTTTATCAAAATATTAATGAGATAAATGGATGATTGGTTGATTGGATGGATGGATGGATGGGTGATGATGCCATGTTTTCCCCAAAATAAGACTCTGTTTATATATTTCTTGATACCAAAAAAGGCACCAGGTCTTATTTTCAGGGGATGTTACCTGCTGATTAACCTAACTTGCGCGTGTCACCCCGGCCTCCTTTTCACTGTCAGAGGCCTTCAGGAGCTTCTTCTGTGGCTGGCAAGGCTTTTCCTGAAGGCCTCTGCAGCTGATAACAGAGATCAGGATCGATCTGGAGCTTTGTTATCAGCTACAGAGGCCTTCAGGAAAAGCCTTGCCAGCCTTGCTGGCTACAGAAGAAATGGGCCAGCAAGGCAGGTGTCGGGGTATGCGAGGCCTGGCTACAATTGTCCAATCCCCCATCCCCACCTAGCTTAATTTTTACCAGTGCACTTGAGTGGGCGGGATCTTAATTAGGGCTTATTTTGGGGGTAGGGCTTATATTGGGTACACATGTAAAAATCAAACTAGGACTTATTTTCAGGGTAGGTCATATTTTTTGGGAAAACAGGGTAGATGGGATAGATTGATAAATAGAGATGATAGATAGATAGATAGATAGATAGATAGATAGATAGATAGATAGATAGATAGATAGATAGATACTATAGATAGATTAAAGAGAAAGAGATGATTGTTCATTTCTCAAAGTCTCAATTGAGTAGGGACTAATATTGAGTACTGTAGTAAATTAAAGCATGATGGGCAATATGCAGAATACATGCAATGCAACATATTGGACATTGTTCCCACAAATAAGGATACCCCTTCTCCAAATACCGTCCATGTAGAAAATAGAGGTCAGAAAAACTAAAGTTTTTTGAAAGTACCAAAAAGTATTAGTAGAAAGATTAGAAGAATGGGGAAAAATCATCCTGTGGAAGTCTCAGTTGAGTAGGGACTAAAAAAATGGAGACTTCTGAAAGGAGGCATGACTGAACAGGAGTTCTATTTATAAATTTAATGTTCATCATCATCCACTGCCTCTTTAATTTAACATAGGAAGGAAGCAGGTTTGGTCATTCTGGTGGATGATTTAAGCTAGAGAATAAATTGGAGAGTGCAGCTTGATTGGTTCGTCTGGAATTTTAATTGCTTTTGATCCCATAAAGTTTAGTTTCCTTCAATTTGTTTAATCTAAGAAAGTGATTTTAGAGTTGGGCTCCCCACCCCCCACTTAAAATTACACTGAGAGGTTAGTACAAAGAAAGGACTTTTTGCTCCTTTTGGTGGGTTTGTGAAAAAGCTAAGCAAAATTGGAACACATACATTAATTCAAAATGTATGAATTAATTTTGAAGGTCAATATATAATTCAGACCAGATATATTTTTGTTAGGGTTGATGGACATCAATTTGGAAAAGTTACACAGTATTTTGTTCTTATACTGTGTATAAGAAGACTTCTATGTGCCCAATGCTGGAAGGATTTGACAATATCTACAATGGAAGAGAGGTTGATTAAGCTGATGGAGCCATATGGGATGATGAAACTGATGGATCTGATTATAAAAAGGACATTGGCTAAATTTAATACCAATTGGAAACCCCTTTTGGACTTTTTACATAAACAGAAAAAAATGAACCAATGACATATTGATTTGACTATGAGTAAAACTATGAGTATCAGCTGCTAAGATGCTGAGCTTGTAGATCAGAAATGTCAGCAGTTCAGTGGTTTGAATCCCTAGCGCTCTATAACGGAGTGAGCTCCTGTTACTTGTCCCAGCTTGTGCCAACCTAGCAGTTTGAAAGTATGTAAAAATGCAGTAGAAAAATAGGGACCACTTTGGGGGGAAGGTAACAGCATTCCGTGCACCTTCAGCATTTAGTCATGCCGGCCACATGACCACGGAGATGTCTTCAGACAGCGTTTGCTCTTTGGCTTTGTAACAGAGATGAGCACTGCCCCCAGAGCTGGAAATGACTAACACGTATGCGTGAGGGGAACATTTACCTTTAATCGTTTCAGATTATTAAAAACTAGAGGTTACGTTGTAATTGTACAGCAAGACTTCAAGCTGGGTTTATATCTAATGTAAAGGAAGTCAGAAGTCATTCTTTCTTTTTATATCTTTTTTTTTCTATATATTTTTTATATTTCATTTCATTTCACTTCTGCTATTTTCTCTATATTCTGAATTTGATTCTCACTTGACTATTCATTTTCTGTTAGTGTTGTACTTTAAAAAATTAATAAGGTTATATTAAAAAGGGATTACTCCTAATTCTGTTCTATTCACAGCTTTGTATATTTCTGCCATGTGTTATCTTGTCTCTGTAAAGATAAAGGTAAAAGTTTACCCTGTCCAATCTTATCCAACTCTAGGGGCCAGTGCTAATCCTTGTCTCTTAGCTAAGGGAGCCAGCATTGTCAGAAGACAATTTCCATTGTCATGTGGCCAGCATGACCTGTGGTGGGATTCTACCTAGTCAGACCAGTTCTATAGAACTGGTTGTTACGATTCTGCGAAGTTCAAATAACCGGCAAAACGCACCATTGGCTGACTCTGTCCCGTCCTGCCCAGTCACTCCTTACCTGTCATGTGTACCATCCAACTTTCCTACATTGTGCCTTTGCCTAATTTTTGGTAAGTTGCTATTTTTCCTCCCCCCCCCACCCCCAAGGATCAGCTGTTCCAACTATCAGCTGTGCTGGATGATTTAGATTAGCTAGAAAGCAGGAAATCATTGGATTTCTTGCTTTCTAGCGAATCTAAATTGCTGTTTTACTACTTCACCTTCGCCCAGGCGGCTTCCCGGAGGCCCAGTCAGGGGTAGTATTCAGGGGGTTGGGGGGGAGTGGCCTGAGAGTAGAGCTGAACCTTTTATTTTGCAGTACAGACTCAGGAAGCAGATTGCAGAAAGGTAGATCTGTGAATGAATCTGTGATTCTGTGAACAGCTCAATCTGCCTGCCTGCTTTGCCTGATTTTGGGTAAACATTGATCTTTTTTTGTATAAAAAAATTCAATATTTACATATATGGTGTGTTGTGAGTTAATTTTGTGAGTTTCCTTGCTAGCAAATTTTATGAGTTTGCTTGCAAGCAAATTTTATGCGGCAGACTCAGGCAGCAGATTGCAGAAAGGTACATCTGCAAGTGAATCTGTGATTCTGTGAGCAACTCAATTTGCCTGACTGTTTTGCCTGATTTTGGATAAAAGTTGCTCTTTTTTATAAAAAAAATTCAATATATACAATATTTGTATATTCAAAAAATTCAATATATACAATACAAGCCACACCCAGCCAGTTACATGACCACCAAGCCATGCCTAATCAGCAAGCCACACCCACCCAGTCACATGTCCACCAAGCCACGCCCACAAATTATGCCATGCCCGCAGAACTGGTTGTTAAGAAATTTGAATTCCACCACTGAGCATGACCATACACTGAGGTGCACATAACGCTGTTACCTTCCTACCAAAGTGGTACCTATTTATCTACTCACATTTGCATGCTTTCAAATGCTAGGTTGGCAGAAACTGGGGCAAGTAACGGGTGCTCACCCTGTTGCACAACACTTGGGTCTCAAACCTGGGATGTCAATTTTCCAGGTGACAAGCTCAATGTGTTTAACTGCTATCTACATAAACTCACAGAGTAACTCCTTCACATTCTGATGACACTTACCTTTCATATATATTATCCCAAGGAAACAGAATTCCTGAATTTCTAAAGATGGATGTGGGTGAACTAACTTAACCTTCATCCAGGCAAAATTGATATATTGAAAATAAATAATAAATAACTCAACCTTCATCCAGGCAAAATGGATATATTGAGAATAAGTAAACTAATTATTCCGATTGAATACATGCAATTGTATGTAACACTCAGGACAAAAATACTAGAATTGTAAATCTTTTTTAATGGTTGAGCAACTTTTTTATCCAAAAATTGCTCAGCCATTAAAAAAGGGTTACTCTACTAGTATTCTGTACTGAATGTTATATCCATTAAATTGTGGGTGTCTGTTAAATCAAGATTTTACTGCAAATGGTGCAATTTTATCTCTATTCAGAATGATACAAATGGCATAAATTGACACAATTTATGCAAATTTGGATTTTCCAAGACACCTTTTACACTGAGCCATTAAATCAAGATTTTATTATCATTTATAAAGTTCTTCATTTGACACTCATTGGCATTATATGCAAGGAAGGTATAATGTAGTTAATATAAACTGTGATTTGTTAGCAAGGATGATCAATTATAGTTTGAGTCTGATTTTAGTACTTTTAGTGTTAATAATAAATTACTAATCTGAAAAGGCCTCTAAAACTGGGCCTCAGAAATGCAGTCTTAATGAGCAAAATTTAAAAAAAAACTCTAAGATTTAGAATTCAATATTTATGTGTAAGAATACATTTCCAAATGTTTTTTTGACATTCCAGGGTGATTGACTTTTTATCTTCTCATGAATTCCATTCTTGTTTTATTATCACTATATAGTAACAACTTCTTTTTTTAAAAAAATTTCCCTGTATATTAAAAAATAAAATGCAACTCAATAAGGACTTTTTAATTATTATTTTATTAGGATACATACACCAAAGGCAAGTGTGTTGCAAATTTTTATTTTGTGCAAGAGAGATCACATGCTCCTAGATACTATTCTCTCACTTCCTACAGTACGAAAACATAGCTCAAAGATCAATCTGGGAAACAGTGAAACAAACCAGGGTGAAAACCAAAGACCAAATTCTTTACAAATGATGTGTGGAGTTATTTGGAACACGGTCTGAATTATGTTCCAGAGATAACAGTCCAAAAGTGGAGAGAGGGCTATTTCAAATACAAAAATTTTGTTCACCCTACGCTGAATTATTTTTCCTTATATTACCTAAAACATTTTTCAGAGTTGGTTTCTGGTAAAACACTAGTATATTGATTAAATAGGATGGGGGCTAGAACCTGAGGTGGAACTTGCCAGTTCTGACAGGTTCTGGAGAACCAGTAGTGGAAATTTTGACTAGTTTGGAGAACTGGTAAATACCACCTCTGGTTGGCCCCACCCCCATCTATTCGCTGCCTCCTGAGTCCCAACTGATCGAAGTTCCAGCTGATCTGATGGGTCTTCTTCTGTTTTCCTGCACAAGAGAATAGAGCTGGAAAGCAGGTTAGTGGGGTGGGGAGGGAATGGAGATTTTACAGTATCCTTCCCCTGTCATGCCCACCGAGCCACACCCACCAAGCCACACCACACCCACCAAGCCATACCCACAGAACCAGGAGTAAAAAAAAAAATGAATACTACCACTGGCTAGAACTGATCTCTATAACAAGCCATTCTTAATGGAAAAATATTTACTAGTGGTGCCTCCCACAGAAACCATGACATATCAGTTTTTTAACATGTTCTCCAGAAGGCTTGTTAGTTTATGATATGGAATAGTTTCCTTCAGCTTGACCATCAAACCATCAACCCAACAAAACCACTTTCAGGAATGTAGCTGCCCACAAAATATGAAGCCACCTGAATAGAATCAGGACAGGCCATACTAGAACTTGTTTAATAAAGTTTAACTTTGCTTAAGACACTTAATACAGTTTACTTGGTTCATTTTGCTTATTTAATAAAGTCATAAAGTTTANTCCGCTGTCATCCTCTAGGCTTCTGATAAACATCGATTTAACATCCCCACTACATACTACCCACATCCGTTCTTTTCCGTTCTGTTTCTGCAAATTTTTGCCACTTTTGGGAGCGGATGAAAACAGATGGAGCCACCCCCGAAATTTTGCTCATCTGCTGTGTCCTTTCTGCATACGTTTTGCGTCCATCGGCCAGTGGGACCTAGCCTTTAGCTTCTTTAGATATTGAATTATAACATCTATCCTGTTGCAATTCTTTGGCTCCATGTCATGGTGATTCTTGATCTTGGCCATGGTCGCACAGTGGTTAGAGTGCAGTACTGTAGGCTACTTCTGCTGACTGCACGCTGACTGCAATTTGGCAATTTGAATCTGATCAGGCTCAAGGTTGACTCAGCCTTCCATCCTTCAGAGGTTGTTAAAAATGAGGACTCAGATTGTTGGGGCTGATAGGCTGACTCTGTAAGCAGTTTAGAGAGGGCTGTAAAGTACTGTGCAGTGATATATAAGTCTAAGTGCTATTGTTATCTTATTATGATTTTATCTTAATATAGTATCTCCTATATTTTATTGTCCACATATCTTACATAAATATATTTGGGGACCCTTTATTTAAACTAAATTTGTATATCAGTGATTACATGAGCTCTGTAGATGCCATATGCTAAGTAAATAAAAAAACTTAAAATTACCTGTGGATTTTTTTGAACTTCCAATTATTTTTCTTAGAAGAATAGCATTAGCAATAGCACTTAGACTTATATACCACTTTACAGTGCTTTACAGCCCTCTCTAAGCAGTTTACAGAGTCAGCCTATTCTCTCAACAATCTGAGTCCTCATTTTACCTACCTTGGAAGGATGGAAGGCTGAGTCAACCTTGGGCCAGGATCGAACTGCTAGCACTTGGCAGAATTAGCCTGCAATACTGCATTCTAATCACTGCATCACTACAGCTCTTTAGGGATGGATCAAGACTAGTAATAAACTCAGCTCTCTTTTGACTAGATGTAGCAGTTTGGAAACGTCAGTTGGCTCACAGAGGGGAGTATAACTCTAAATGCATCTGTGACCCATTGGGATTGAAGCTGGCTCTCCTAATCCAACACTTAACTAATTTTAGATATTCATATGTCACCTATGACCCAGTTAAGCATGTAATGACCAGCTTATGCTTATTAGCAGTCATTAACGAATGAACTAAAAATACTTTAAAATTACCATATCTTGTGGCAGTCCACAGTTCCATAAATTTGAATTTGATTTTTCAGAGAAGCATATTTTTTTAAAACAGTTCAAAATTTTCTGCTTTCACAGTACTCTGAGAAAGAATAAACAAAACTGTGTTGAAATAAAGCATTGCCACATATGACATGCAATTTTATAAGCCTTATTATCCCAAAGGTGCTTTTTTCAAGAGGCTACTGGATTTTCTGGTTTTCCTTTGAAGACATTTCACTTCTCATCCAAGAAGCTTCTTCAACTTTGACTGGATGGTGGGGAATAGAAGGATTTTTACTCCTTGCAAACAGCTGGTCATTTGCATTCTTTTCTCAGAATGAAGTGCAAATGGTTCCTGTAGTCTGCAATTTTTCTGGAAATTGGTTCCTACTCTTGCACCATTGGAAGGGTGTTCATCTCAAAGTGCATTGCTAGATATGTATGGAGATTCTCAGTCATCCAGGTCATGGTGGTCTCAAAAGTGCTTTTTTCAAGAAGCAACTGGACTTTCTGGTTTTTCTTTGAAGAGTATAAATTCTTCCATTTCCCCACCATCCAGTCAGAGCTGAAGAAGCTTCTAGAATGAGACGTGAAATGTCTTCAAACCATGACCTGGATGACTGAGAATCTCCATAGACATCAAGCCTTCTTATTAGTTTTTAAAGACTTGTCATATGTACATGTATGCTTCCTGTACATTGAAGAACTGTCAGAGCATTTTATCTGAATCCCCTTTTTCCCAATCAGCTTTCCATATCCAAGGTATTGCTTGGTAAAGGAATCTCTCCAACAGTGCGATCACCTGAAATGATTCCAATGTTGGAGAGATTCAATTTCCTGGTCTCACCCCTTCGAGTTTTTCTGTATCATCTCTCGTGTCATTTTTTTTTTCTTTCATTCATGCTCTAGCTGTGGTGCTGAATGCCAATAAGTGACCTGATGCAGCTTGGATCAGTCCTTTGCAACCAATTTCTTCAGGGTACCAAATAGTTCACTCACCCCTTATTTTTTCTTATTTTTCTTCTCTTTTTTGTAATCTCAGATATGGTCGGGTCAACCAATTGCCCATGTCGGCTTGATAGGAAGCATGGCTATGCTTAGAAAGATGTCAAACCTGGTATATAGTTTATATACAGTTAAACAAAAGACTGTAAATCTTGTTGCATAGGGGCACTGGAATTGGGTAAATACAGGGTTCCAATTGTAAAGAAGCAGCCAGTACAAACTCCATGGGCCTCTTGAATGACTCTGAAACTCTTACAACGTTGCTAGTCTGTGTTTCGGGAGAAGCCCTTGGAAAGGAGATGCGAAGAAGGGAAAAAGTGGGGACAATGTTTTTAAAAAGTTTGGTTCTAATTTTGTAGACAATGTGGGTAGTCCTCGACTTATGACAACAGTGGAGCCCAAAATTTATGTTACTAAGTAAGACATTTGTGAAGTGAGCTTTGCCCCATTTTCTGGCCTCCATTGTTTTTGGGTTTTTTTGACAAAGTTTTTATTTTTTACAACAAACATACGAACAAAACATAAAAACATAAAACCATCTTTCAATTATATACATACAGTGTGTCAGTTGGTTACAAATCTTTTGTGCTATCTTTTTTTACCATTACTCACAAGTGATATAAATTCATCACCTTATTGATCTAGCTTGTGCTCTATATAATATCAATTATAAACATTCATTTGACTAGACATCATAAAGTTTCATGCATTATACGAGATATTCTGAATTTTTCATTATGATTAATCTTTATACATTCATCCAATGGTTTATATATTTTAATATTGTATTCTAAATCAATCTATTAACTTTTATTGTAAGGCTGACTAGTCTATTTTCTTAACCATGTCTTTTTATTCCAACCATTGATAAAGAAAATCCCATATATATAAAATTGTTTAATCCTCTTGTTCTCTAATTTCAAATGTCATTTATCTCTCTCTTTT
>BHFT01003970.1:0-19050 GCA_004320025.1 Laticauda laticaudata | reverse complement strand
CACCACTGACACACACACACACACACACACACACACACACACACACAGAGGGCAGATCTTGAACCATGATTCTATTTTCACCAATTTGATGGAAACATCAAGTTCTGAAATGCCTCTATTTGGGTATATGGACATAGCACTTCTCAGCCAGCAGGACAGAAGAAAGTTTGCAGGCTGCAGGCAGTTAAGTATTGGGACCTGAACAAAATGTGTAGCTTGTAGGAAATCACAAATTGATGGGTCTTATTTTAATGAACAAGGAAAGTGCCATCAGGATTGCCTGTAGTTCCTTGCTTCTCCGCATGCCCACTAGTTATGAAACAAATTGCATAAAATTGCATAATACCAGTCAGAGCATAGAAAAGTTTCAATAGTGCAAGATTGGAAGATGTGGAGACACCCAGCCCACCAAGAATCTCCAATTGTACACAACTGAATCTACACAACTGAATGAATAACATCATCATCATGCATATCATTATGTATTTATTTCTACTCCCCCTTTATGATTTTTTTCAAGTAACTCAAGGCAGAAAACATATCCAAGATACCTTCCTCCTCCTCTTGTCCCTACAACAACAATTCTGTGAGGTAGGTTGGGCTGAGAAAGAGTGATTGGCCCAAGGTCAGCAAGCCAGCTTTCATGGCTAAAATGCGATTAGAACTCACAGTCTCCCTTTTTCTAACATGGCGCCTTAATCAAACTGGGTGTTTTTATTAATATTCAATGAACGTTATCATATCATGTGTGCAGGGTGAAGCCTGTCGCTCTCCAGTATTGAAATTCAGTTCCTGATATTCCATACCTAGTTGACTGTATTTTCCCTATCTGGAAGGCCTCATATTGCCTTTCTCATACTGTATATATTTTTGCAGTCTTTTATTTTTTATAATTAACTAAAAATTAATAATATTTTATTATTTATTCTTATACAATTTTAAATATGATTTATTTTAGTAATAATTTTATGATTAGTATATTAGCATTATTTTGGTAATAATTTTATTGTTAACAGACCCAGTTCTGGAAATAAAGGACACTGCACTGAAAATTTGAAAAAAAAACCGTAGGATTTAAGATAGCACTATTAGTAAAAATGGGGATGGGGAAATCCCCTCCCCCACTTTTACATTTTTCTTTACCTCACGGTGAGTAACAATAACCAGCCCCGAACTCAAATATTTACTTAGAAGTAAACATGATTCCAATTAAATTTGCCATCTGTTCCTTATTAATAAATTAAAAGATTTATAAGATGCACCATAGCTTGGATAAACAACTTATATTTCATACAAGGAGTATATATTCTAATAAAGCACTGTTAATATTTTGATCTAGGCAATAGATTTCTCTAATGTTCTCAGAATGGGGTCTCTCCTTGGGAGCTATTAAAGTGACAAGCCAAATGGGGATGAATCCTATGTAGGTATTTATGGAATGGTAGTAAGGGTAGGGGAGGACCAGTAGGGGGAAGGAAGATTTTCAAGTTAAAAGTAATTTTCCAGCCCTCATGTTGCTCTGTATTTCAAGCTTGGTATTTTCCTCTACCCAGGCTGCTCATTGCACTTTTTTTTTTTTTTTGCAGCATTTGATTNTTTTTTTTTTTTTTTTGCAGCATTTGATTTGCATAGTAATTACAAAGTTTAACAAATAGCTTTAATGTCTGTAAAGAATGTATACTCCATTTAAATTACTGTCAGCATTTTCATTACACAGCTTTGAAATGTAACTGGGGATGGAAGAGGGGGGAGAAAAAAATAAACCTTTTCTACCCTAATGTTTTGGAGCTTAATATGCTAAAGTTTCAGAAGATAAGGAACATTTCTTTAGCTTCACTGTAGAAGCAGTGATTATTAGGGACTTCCAAACCCTTATTCATAAATACTGATTAGCTATGATTTAACTATAGGGTGCAATGCACCAGCACCAATACCAAACAAGGACCAAATTGGAAATGTTAATGTATGAAATTGGCACCAATACTACTAAAATGAAGGATAATCTTTAATAAAAAATGCTAAAAATTTGGGTTCCTTAATTTTTTTTTTCTTATAGAAGTGTCAGAAGAAAATACAAATTTTCTAAAACAGAAATAATAACTCAGGCATGAAGAAATTTAATTATGTCAGTAAAGTACAGAATGTTTGAAGAAAAAGGCTTCAGGAGAGGTGCAATGGGGTTTATCTTTTATTTTCCTCTCTGTTTAATTTGTTCATCCATTCTTCTTTTTGGAAAGGAATAATAACTATTCAAGCTGAAGTTTTAAGTAAAGCTGTGCTGAGTCATTTTCCTCCACTTTCCTGAACGTTTTCTTCCACCCAGAAAAACACTCTTGCTTCAGAATTTCTTTGAAATTCCTTTTGATAATTTTTATTTTTTTTATATCATTACAAGGACATGACAGGTCTTCCAGTATTTTCCTTTTCCATTAAACATCTCTCCATTGTGCTCATCATTTTCAGATCTCTTTCTGATCTTAAAAAAAATCCCCTGGAAGGAATTCCTTCACAAAATATTTTCTAGGAATTCAGATGTCTTAGGAGTTCAGGTGTCCAGGAATGCCACAACCTCCTGAAATAATGATTGCACAATGAAGATATAATTATTGTTCTCATGATAAAATATACAATTGTACTCATAGCATATATGTACAGTATGCAATTGTACTCGTAGCAGTTCAAAAGCATGCAAATGCAAGCAGACAAATAGGTACAACTTCGGAGGGAAGGTAACAGCGTTCCATGTGTTTAGTCATGCTGGCCACATGACCACAGCAGCCTCTCCAGACAATGTCGGCTCCCTCGGACAGAGATGAGCACCTCCTCTAGAGTCGGACAGGACAGGACAGGGGAAATTTTTACTTTCATATGTACTCTGGCTACTTACATCAAGATTTCCTTTTTTGAAAACAAACATTAGAATAACTTATTTTCACCACGTTGGATGAAAATGGGTAAAAAATGTGGGGAAAATATTTGCATTAATTTTATAGGTGAGTTACAGCTCACGTTCAGTGGTTCTCAAGATAGTGTTTGCTTATCTTCATGGAATCCATTTCTCATCACTGCTGGGTTGAGAAGACTGCGTGCATCCAAAAGAAACTTCAGGTTTCAGGGAATTCTAGGATAAATTTGGAATGTACATCTTCATATGAGCATTATGTTATTTATATGGATTGCTAATCACTCCAGGCAAAGTCAGAGTGCCTTCTAGTATACATCCATTTCCTACTGCTGTTCTTTGCCAGAAAAGGTCCCTAATTCTTTAGAATTAACTGCTATTTCTATGCTTCTCAAAGAACAATCCACAATAAGCTCTAAAGGAATCCCAGGGAATCTGAGAACAAAGAGTTTAAAAATTGTCCTGTGTGAGATTTTTTTAATAACCCTATTAGAATCTGCACCTTAATTATCTGCTGGAGGAGTTTTATTTGTGTGGGAAGTTCCATTGCTCACCACAATGGCAAATACAAAAAGTTGAGTTTGGAGGAGGAAAGAGTAGAACTCTAGAACTCTTACTCAAGGTTAACTCTAGCTAACCTTGATTCAGAACTATACCATGATTGCTTTGACTTGGTAGAAACCAGTCCATTGCATGGTGATTCTCACTGAACTCATTGCATTGTGAGTTCAAAGTCTGCTGGAGGTGATGTTATCATACCACCAAATTTGAATGTAAACTTCAGAGTTTTCATTACTAATGTAAATCTTCCTTGTAAACACATTTTCACAGCATTGTTAAATATAAATATCAATTCACACAAATTTAATTTTTGGAGTATTGTCTCTGTGCACCAGCCACACACTAATACCGGTGCTTAACCCAGAATACCCTTGATTTAAATCAGTTTCTAGAATTTATGATGTTGAGTGAACTACGAGAAAAAAAAAACCAAAGGCAAAAGCAACCCTAGAAAAGCAGCAGTTATGGAGCTACTCTGGTGGCATTCTACAGAGCAGTCTTTAGATATGAGCTTGAGTAAGCAAGGGAACTCATGAAGATGACTGAGGTAGACGATTTAGATCTTACATAGATGAGTGCCGACTGAATCTTGCATGTGATTGAACTTATGACTATTCAGGGTAAGGACAGAACAGAGATTGTTTTAAATGATTCTATGACTCAAGAGTTATGCCTTGGAAGATGCCATATCATTACAACTAAAGTGCAGGCTGTAATACCTCCTGCTACAGAGTCAAGAGATGAAAACTAGACTGATCCAACAATGTTATTTCTAGGAGGTGTAATCAATGAAGCCAACCAACTTTTTGCATGCCTGAGGTACAATTCAAAGTGCACCTGAAAGTTGTCACAATTCCCATGTTAGTGTCCCTGATCTCTGCTTTATTTCTATCAGTTGGATTTGCTATGTAGATTCAAGTCATCACCGAGGATCTGCTCTTCCTTCATTGTCTTTGCCAGAATTTTCAAGTACATTTATCAGGTGCTAGGATCCATCTCCAAACTGGAATGGCCTGAAACTCAGTTCTTAAGAATTGAGGACATGAGGAATATTTGAACAATATGAATAATGTACTTTTCCTGCTTGGTATACCACATACTTCAATGATTGGAGGTCTGCACCTTAGGGACCTCAATGTAATGTTATAAAATGCATTATAAAATGAAGATGGAAAGTATATTTTAAACTGGGTTTTTTCCTCAGGTAAAACCCACAGAAAATAAATTGTTGAATATATCTTCATTTGTATTCTTAATTCTCAAGGACTATAGGTAACAGCCATCAAGTTATTATAGCTGATGCTTGGGCAAACTGATTATGGAGGAAGCCTTGATTTTCTCCAAACAAAACTTTCTTGGACAGGTTCATTTATAATGCTCAAACAGAGTGACCTTCCGGTTTCACTTAATGGCCCCAGAGTTGCGGTAAATATGACCTGACATTTTCATATGGGTGAGCTATTGAATTATACCTGGGAATACAATAGCATAATTTTGTTTCGGAGCCTAAGTGAAACTGATAGTCCAGCAGATTAAGATGTAAAATTCCTGTAGAAAATTAAGTTATTTATAATCTGATGCATATATCCTTGCTTTTTCTGCCACATAATAAAATTATTTTATGTGGTACAATAGCTGAGTTCACCAAGGATGCTGACACCATGTTACACAGAAATCAGAAACTTCAGATGCCACTTGTCATAACTTTCAATCTTTTCCATTTTGTCATGACAATAATAAAACAATTTTTTTCCTCCTCCGACATCTATATCTGTAGCAATTATATTCTGTTTAAAAAAAATACACACAAATATACTTGGTACACTTAATGAGCACAATCATTTTATCATTATGGAGAAGTAATTTAACAATAATTACACAGAACAAACTGATTCAACAACACTGTAAAGTTGAAACAAGACATAAAGCTGTCTAGTATTTTCTGCTACATATATTCTGTTCTATTTTGCAACACAGTCTTACCTCTCTAACTTGAGTTTTGCTTGTGTTATAGTTTTGATTATTGACCAAATTTTATAGCATGCTCAATGAAAGCTGGAGATACTTAGTCAGTGACTAAGAACTGGTAGGTATCTAGGCTACAGATTGCTAAATCTTGATTGAAAAAAAAAAGAGTTTAACGTTTGCTTATTTATTTTAGACTTCATTAAATGGTGCCATTCTAGTTTGATTCTTATTTTAAATCTTATTATCACAGTTGGTTGATTCTACTTTCTTCGGTGAACATACGGAACATTTTGATTCCTATGTCATTTTTATAACATTTCCTTTACAAAGTATTTTTTTTTCAATTTAATTAAAGGAGTTTCAGAATCCAAAATGTCTGAAAGCTCATTATTTCTTTTTGATTATTTGTTGCACCAGGATGATTTTCTATCTTCACAAGCACAATTGCAAAATAAATGCTTACTGTGCAAATATACATCATAAAAAGTTGCGGGTGAAAGAAGAAAGCAAAAGGGGAAAAAACATTTGTGAGTGTATATGTATATCAAACACCAGCTCCTCTCATTGTTTTTGTACTGAGAATTGCCTACTTGCAAGCCAATTAATTCCAGATGAAACAGCTATTGGGATGACTCTAAGCATTTGGCATGTAACACGCAGCTTGGTCCTAAAGGAAACATACTCTTCTGGGTGGAGCTAAACAAATGAGCATCTGGATAATGCAGTTATATAAAATAATTTCATTGTTCTCTGTGGAGATTTAAAATTTAATTCAACAGCATACAAAAAGAAAGCAAGTTTAAAACAGGGCAATAAGAAACAATTATCCACACGAAGATACGCATATAAATTTTCTATCGCATCCGTGCAAAATCTATGCAAAAGTTTAACTTACAAGAACCCCAGTGGTTAGAATACAGTATTGCATTCAAGTCTCACTGTCTCAAGGTTGACTCAGCCTTCCGTTTACTTCCGAGATCAGTAAAATGAGGATCCAGATTGTTGGGGGCAATATGCTGACTCCGCAAACCGCTTAGAGAGGGCGATAAAGGACTGTGAAGCATTGTATAAGTCTAAGTCATGAAACTCAATTTCATTGAGGGCCGCATCAAGCCTGTGTTTCGTTCAAATATAGACTTAGAATAAATGTACTATCACTTTAAATGTACACTAATCACCATACATGAAAATAAAATTGTTTGTATTTCAACTCTCAAAGGGTCACTACCTCCAATATATAATTCATAAACATGACAAAATAAACAAACAAATAAATAAATAATGGAAAAAAATGATCTTTTTTCCACTGCCAATGTAACTGGCATTCTTGTTCACTTAAGTGACTGAATCTTCTTGCATAGAGGATCTCTACAAATGGTTCTGGATAGCAATCACATTGGCATGCCATCAAAAAAATCTCTTAATCTTTCAATATTAAAACCATTAACATATTTTTTTAAAAAAACAGCTGCCATTTTCTATGAAAACTATTCAAATGCTTTACAGATGAGGATGGTTTTCATCCTCCTTCAGGACAAAAAGGAAAAAAAAGTCAAAACACACATGATCTCAGAGGGTAAGTGGTTCTGAGAATTGCTGAGAATAATATTTACCAGATCCTCACTTTTCTGATCTCTCCAAGGTAGGTACTTGCAGAAGTCTGTCCTAGTCAGATCATAAGGTGGACAGATTCCACCTGCACAAAACAGCCCTGAGTATAACAAGGTCTTAATGAGTAACAACAGGTTCCTTGACTTTGATTTGGAAGTTTACTGGCAATGGAAGATCTCTCCCAAAATAGTTCTTATTTTGCTCAAGAGGTTAGCTACATTATCTGCTACATTCTGTGCCAGCCACAGTTAATCAATTATCTTCAAGGGCAACCCTGTATTGTTCTATGCAGTAGTCCAACTGAAGTATGACAAAGGCTTCAACCGTTGTCCTGAATGCAGATAAAACTGTGGACTTGCTGAAGCTGATTTTTTTGGCCTAGCTTCTACTTGCTGATTCCCTAGGAGTTATGAGCCCAAAGACAACTTCCAAATTTCACCAGATTTTTCGAGGGCAGCAATAGATAAAACTTCCATTGTATCAGAAATGATTCTATCATGCTGAGATTTAATGTCAGACAAGTTTTTCTCAACCAATCTATTCGCCTATAGACTCTAAGCTTCAAGTCAGAATTCTTACCACATCTCTTAGAGTCAAGATGTAAATCTGGTAACATCAACATATTCAAGAAACTGGACTCCAACCCAATGGATGACCCTTCTCAGTGGTTTCATGTAGACATTAAACAAAATGGTCAAAAGAGCCAAGCACAGAGGTTCCCACACTCCAGTACCTCAATAACCAACATAGCCTTCAAAATAACAGTCTGAGGAGGGCGGAGCTGATGTTGTGATGATACGGCATGCAATCTTGGAGATCTGACATCGCTGCCGATATCTTTGCTTCTGGATGGTCCAAATGGATCCGAAGAGACGGTGAATGCAAAGAGCGCATCCTGTCAATCCCAGGGATATCGCAAAGTCCCTGGTAGATCCAGGAGAAGCTCTTTTTGCCAGCAGCAAAGAGGCAGCCATTAGAGCTGCTGAAGTTGGGACAACTCCAAAATGGAAGAGAACAGAAAGAGAAAGTATGCCGGTTTGGTGAGAACTTTTTCTTTACTTTAAGATTTGAAAGGACACCTGAAGGAAAAGAAAGAATCTGTAAAATCTTAGACAGAAGTGATTAAGTGGCGATTCTAAACAGGAAGTCAAATTAATATTTTTTTTTCTTTGCTGGACTTTTTATATATGATCTTTTATTTTGAAACTAGACTGGTTTTTTTTCAACCTATTTTTTCTCTTTTGTCTTTTCTTCTTTTTGACTTTATAATATTTTTGGCTAGAGACTCTCTTTTAGTCTTTTTTTTAAATATATATATTTTTTCTTTTTAATTAATTTTTATAACATCTTGTTTGGAAAAGGAAGGGAAAAGTGAAAGCAGAGGAAACATTGTAACACTGCCAACCAGAGGCTTGGAAATATTGCATGTCTTTTTTTTTTTCTCTTGACCAGACAAAGCTGAGAAAGAAAGAAATGAGACTTCTTTTCAAGGACTTTGCACCTGTTTGATAAGATAGAGGGAAGAGCATGGGAGAGTATTATTGCAGGTGCTCTTTTGGGTTTCTATCAGCAGTTGGAGTCTGGTGTTGAAGTTTACAGAAAAAAAAGATTATAAGACTCCAGAGAAGAGAGTTATAAAACTTAACAAAAGCTTTGGATAACAAAATAAGGTGCAGTGTACTCTTTTTACTTTTTTTAAACAGGGCTATTTCTTACTTTAACAAACCCCCTTCTTATTAGCTTATTTTTTGTAATAGCTATTCGGATCTTTGGCCTTTTGGAACTTGCCTTTGTCTTTTTTTTTTGCTTTTGGAGAGAATCAATAATCTCTCTTTTTTATAGAGAGTAGTCTTTTTTCTTTTTTCCTTTTCTCTCTCTTGTATTTTTTTTATTATTTATTTTTTACATTGATTTTTTTTTTGTGGCTTCTTTTTATTGCATACCTTTTCATACCTGAGACTTTTGAATTGGATTAAGGTGTTGAAGAATCTGAAAAATTTCTTTTTTTTCTTCTTTAGTTTTTATGTTTTTTTTCTTCCTTTTTTGAGTTTTTACTGCTATTTAATCAATCAATTCAATTAAGGTATACAAGAACCTGAAAAAACTTTTTTTTTTAATGTTGCTTCTTTTTTTCCACTATTTTTACTTGGAATTACAATTAGTTACTACATGAGTGGATTAAGGTCTAGAAGAACCTGAAGATTTTTTAATTTGTCTGAAATGAACAGGAAATTAACAGCAACTGGTTCCTCAATTCCTAAATTCTTCCTCTTCACCATCTGGAGGACAACGCTCAATACAGATGATGTTACAACAAGAAAAAGAATAAGAAAAGGTGACACTGCAGATGATAATGCAAGGAATTCAAAAGATACAAGCAAGAACAGAGAATACTGAAAAGAGAATAGAAAAAACTAATGAAAAAGTGGAGAATATTCAACAAATGATGATGAAAAAAAAATTCCAAAAAAATTGAAGAAGAAGATAAATAAAGACATAAGAATATTGGAGATATTAATGGCAGATTAACTGTGGTTGAACAAGATACAAGTGGTATGCTGAGATGGGAGATGGACAGATCAGAATTTTATCTCAGATAGATTCCAAAACATAGAGAAAGGAAAAAAGACCTAAACTAAGCTGAGATAATGATAGAAATACTGGCTGAAGCTCTGGAAATAACCAAAGAGAAGATGATGGATGGAATAGATGAGGTCTTTCAAGTCTTCCAAGATATGCAATGAGAAACAGCCTACCAAGAGAAGTTCACATCAGATTTACAAAGAAAGCCCATTAAAATGCAAACATTGCAGGTAGTAAGAGAGAAAACATTGAAATATAAAGATTAGGAGATTGTGGTCCTGAAACAAGTACCCAGAAGAATGAGAGAGATGAGAAGAGAATACCGATTCCTGACAAAAATTCTACTTTAAAAAGAGGTGGATTATAGATGGTGATTCCAGAAGGTTTAATGTTCACATGGCAGGAACAGAGACACAGAACTGATAACTTCAATACTGGCAGAAAGATTCAAAAAATACCTAAATAACTTTATTTACCCTGACTTCTACCAAAAAGACAAATTAAAGACAATATGAGAGTAATCTTGGACACTTTGGAAAACTATGAGGCACACCCTGAAAAACAAATGACTCTGATATTTCTAGATGCACAGAAGGCATTTGACAATGTGAATTGGGTGATTTATGTTATTACAGCTGAACAGATGGGCTTCGTCAAAAAATGTATGCAAGCAATAGAAGCTATGTATCATAAGCAAATGGCAAAGGTAATGACAGAGGGAGATCTGACAGACACTACTGATATAAGAAAAGGAACAAGGGTTCCCACTGTCACCTTTGTTGTTTGTGTTAAACTTGGAAGTCTTGAATAGAAATATTAGAGAAGAAAAGGATATAAAAGGGATGAAAATTAAAAAGAAAGAATTTAAATTGCAAAGCATTTGTAGATGATCTGGTTTTCATCTATAAGATCCACTAGAAACAGCACTAAAACTGATAGAAAAGGTAGAAGTATATGGGAAGGTGGCCAGTTTGAAAATAAATAAAGACAGACAAAGATTTTGACAAAGAATATGTTATCAAGACAAAAGGAAGAATTGGCAGAGGTTTGAAAATCCAGGTCACAAATAAGATTAAGTACTTGGGGATACATTTGACAGCAAGATGTAGTTCACTTGAAGAGAACAACGATATTAAACTCAAACAGCAGATAGAGCTAGATTTGGCAAAATGGGAAAATTTACAACTGTCATTAATAGAGAGAATATCAACAATTAAGATGAATATATTATCCAGAATTTTATACTTGTTCCAAACAATTCCAATTCGGCTTGGAAAAGATTATTTTGAAGATTTAAATAAAATTGTGTTGAAACATATATGGCAAGGTAAGAAAGTGAGGAATAAAACTAAAACTTTGCAAGATGCTAGAATAAGAGGAGGATTTGGTTTGCCTAATTGGGAGTTGTATTATCAAGCTACAAATTTGATGTGAGTTAAGGAATGGATAACATTAAGAAATACTAGATTGTTGACATTAGAAGGACATGGTTTTTTATGGTATAAAGGAACGAAAACACAGGGGTATTTTAGAAGACATTATATACAAGAGTCTCTGTGGTTAAACTGGGAGAAGACTAAAAGACGTGGTTATTTGAAAATTCCAATCTGGCTATCGACTATTGAAGCATTTTTCTTATCTTATAATATACAAAAAAAGAACAAACAGTTAGATATAGTGAAATATGAATGAAAAGGGTGAATTTAAATCTATGCAAAAGCTAGAGGAACAAGTTATAAAGATGAAATTCGTTTTCAAATACATTCAAGGTATGATAAAGACTCTAAAACAGAAGGTTCTATGATAAATTGACTGATTTAGATAAGATTTTGACAGGTGCTGATTGAAAAGGTGATTAAAAAACTGCATGGATATTTATTAGAAATTAAACTAGAAGAAGAACAAGTTAAAGAAACTATGATTGTTTGGGGGAAGAATTTTGGATATGGGATTGATCTAGAGAAATGGCAAAAATTGTGGTCTCAAAATTATAAAATGACAATGTCAATAGCATATAAACAAAATTTGTATTAATTTTGTATGGTGGCATTTTCCCCCAACAAGAATAGCAAGAATGTTCAAGAATAAATCTGAAAAAATGTGGAATGTCATCAGACTCTAGCTCATTTTTATCATGTCTGGTGACATGCGCAGATCCTAAAAAATATTGGACTAAAATCCACACATGGTTGGAAAAAATGACAAAAAAGCATATAGACTTGAAACCAGAGATATTTTCATTGGGAATTTTACCTGAAATATACAGAAAAGAATTGAAATACTTGATTGTAAATGTATTAACTGCGGCTAGGATTGTGTTTGCTAAAAATTGGAAAAATGAGAAAATACCAACACAAGAGGAAGTTATAAAGATAATAATAAGTTTCAGTACTGAATGTGCTGAAATTAGTAGATTGACATTTGAAATCAGAGAACAAGATGATGAACAATTTTATAAGATTTGGGATCTATTCCATCAATGGTTAGACAATAAAACATGGTAATAAAATATGTAGATTTTAAAAATATAATGAATATATGAAGATGTATTATTTTTATTATATTTACAAAATGATTATAGGATAGATTTGATATGATAATATGAACTGCTATAAAACAAATTAAGTAAAATATGGATTACCTTGTAAAACATGAATGAATAATACTACAAATGATTGATTAACAATGATATTAATGTATTTAGGAATATTTGATCGACAATACAAGAATATATACAATGTAATTGTAAGTGAAGACTATGAAGTGGAAGCACAAAACAATCTGTAAACCAACTGACACACTGTATGTACATATATGGAAGATGGCTTGATGATTTTATGTTGTGTTTGTCTATGTTTGTCTTAAAAAACAATAAAACTTTAAAAAGAAAACAATCTGAGCCACCACTCAAGAAAGATAAAAACTACTGCAAACGTTGCTCCAAAGTCCAATTGATATTCTTTTGCTTAAAAGAAAAAGGTAAAATTTCTAAAATCATTAAAAGATGAGCCAATCACAGAAGATGTTGAGAGGGAGCACCAAATCTCAGGGTATTCAGCCTCTTTTTATTTAAATATATCTATTTAATTGGGGATTTTGTCCATCCCTTAAGCAAGATTGCATAAGCCATAGTGTTTGACTTCCAATTGATGTGATGGTGCTCAGTGATGATAATGGAGGAAAGGGAAGTTTAGGAAGGGCACAACATTTCTACATGTTTGCATTTTGCAGAGGGGGAAAAAGGGACTCTCTCACGTGGTGGAACATATCTGTAATTGCTTCATTATGTTTTTATAGAGCACCTGAATTAGTTGGCAACAACTTAATTAAAACACTGCATGTTTTATGGCTAACAGAAATGGAAAGAGAAAGTGAGAAGTACAGATTCTTTAGCACATCTTTCAGATATGCTCTTTCCCCTGTGTGCATTTAAAGCCAGCAGATTAATAAGGCACTAAAATGTTTGAGCAATGCTGTTGGAATTTCAAATGGTGGTGGATGAGGACTCCTGTCCCCCCCCCCCCCCCNCCCCCCCCCCCCCATCCTCCTCCTTCACACAATAAACTTCTCCTGCTGTGGCCATCACCCTTTTAATGAAGACCTGGGCTCAATCTCTTGTGGGCACTGGGTGGCCTGCCTTGGTAATAAAGTTGTGTGTGTAAATTAGAACACTAAAAATGAACACTGGCCCTTCTCTGCTTTACAAAAAAAAGTAAATGATTCTAACCTCATTTTGTTTATTAATTGTAATAATTGTTTTGTAATTATTGTAATAACTTACTGCTTTCAATACATTCATAGCAAATGAGACTATATTCTTTCTTTCTTTTCTTTCTTTCTCCCCTTCTCCCTTTTTCTTCTTTCCTTTCCCTTCTTTTCCTTTCTTCATCTGTCTATCTATCTCTCTGTCTATCTGTCTGTCTCTCTATCCTATCTATCTATCTATCTATCTATCTATCTATCTATCTATCTATCTATCTATCTATCTCAATTATATTACTTATAAAAGACTATATAATAAAGGACTAATAAAAGCACCAAAATATCATTTGAATTGATACGATAAACAAACCAACAGCAATAATAATTAATAATAGTAAATAAACTTGTACCACCTTAGAAAATGTATGTACTGACCAAATTTCCATCTGTTGATTACAGAAGGCCACACTGCTTGGATCTCCACGTATACTACACCGATTACATTACAATATCCTATTTTCTTGGGAAAAACTTGATGTATATGAAGGCCAACACCAGCTAAGGAACTGGCAGCTGTGATTTCACATTTTTATGATCATTCTCATCATCATTATCATCATCATCATCATCATCAAAAAAATCTGATTTTTTTTGATCTGTAAAGAAGATGCACTAAAGCTAATATACCATGAAGACTTACTGAGCACCAGAGAAACCAAACTGGATCTGAATACCAAGAGCAAATGAAGAATAGACAAGAGACATGGCAAGGCAAAGTATTAATGGCCAGCAAACACACACACACACACACACACTCATTCACACTCACTCATACACACACACACACACACACNCACACACACACACACACACACACACACACACACACACACACACACACGAACAGGCAAAACAGATAACTAGACCTGGCAATAGTTAAGAGCAGGAAAATTGAAATATAGAGGGGCTCATTCTGACTGCACAAGACCAAGCCTTAAGAACAAATGTATACAAATTCAGAATTGAAAAGGTAGCAACAGATAATAAATGGCATCTCTGCAAAGGAGCTGAAAACATGGTGGACCTAACAGTGGACTTAACTGCTGCAAGAAGATCACACAAATTGATCACAAAAAATGGCATGACAAATAGCAACAATTCTATCCAGGTGCTTTGGAGGGACTTGGTCCAGAATGCAATGGCATGGACAATTTTCGTGACACATGTAACATCACAGTGTTACACAACTTGAACTGCCTTTCAATCTACTTGCAGAACTATCTTTCCCCAATAGGTCCTCCTGTTAGTAGAAGGGAACTACTGTGGACCCCATCAGGTGAGGAATTTTGGTTGGTGGGATCCAGGAGAAGAGATTTGCCTTGAACTGCAACATGGGCAGTAAATAAATTAAATAATCAATAAATAAACAGTTTATATCCTGAGACAATATCTTTAACACCATCAAATAAATTTTGCCTATACCAGGTTCTTGGGAAAGACTTGTTAAATATAGAAAAAATGCTAAATCTAGTTGAAATATCTGGCTGACTCTGTGATCAACCACAATAATAATAATAAATAAATTTATATACTGCCCAATCCAAGTGGCTTTACTGTTTTACAATTGTTAGAGGGCATCAATCATCCTCCCCAAAGGCTTCCGCAAAGACCTATATCTTTAAAGCCTTTTGAAATACCATTTGAATTTTGGAGAGAACCTCATTCCAGAGGGCAGGTGCTACCACAAAGAAGGCAGCACTTCAGCAGCACCATATGTTTGGGATCCACACATACAATATTGTTTTATTAATTGGAAACCAGATTGAAGACAAGCCATTCCATTTGTAATAAGGCTGTAGGATGAAACCAAACTTCTGTATAATTCCACAGTGCTTTAGCAAAGGGAAAAAGTCAGTTTTCCTTTCCTTGAGGGAGATATTTGTAGTATTACCAATAAAGACTTCGCTCCCACTCAGCTCTACAGCCACTATTCAATATACTTAATACCATGAGAAGCAAAAGTTCTGGAATGAATGTAAACACGGAGAGATGAATAGAGGCCGAGTTGTGCAAGTTAAGATTAGCACAGGGTTGCTGGTAACAGGGAGAGAGGTGAGGCTCCAATAACTAGTGTGAGCAGAAACACAAACACCAAGGAATGATAAAACAAACCAAACTCAAAAAGGGATTTGGAGTTAAGCACTTAAGGGTCTGGCTATATTTTCATATTAAGAGATTAAATGCACAGAAGCTCAAAGTATCATACTCAGGGATGGGATCCGACCGGTGTAACTACTGGTTTAGTGATTTTATGCTACGCGTTTGTGTATATCATCGTCAGCTAGCTGCCTGGACAGCTAGGTGCACAGTGGTAGAAAAAGCACTTTTTCCCTGCTTTTTCAACCACAGCTGTGTCTTGCAAAGCAGCTGCAGTTGAAAAAGCAGGAAATAAAGGCCTGGTAAGAGCCCAGACGGGCAGGTGGGCCAAAACAGCAGCAGACACAGACCTGGTTTTATGTATGCTCTCTGTCTTCTGCTCTTCTGAAGTACCAGTTCTACAAAGGTGGAGAGAACCAGTAGAATCCCACCCCTGATCACACTCTGTACAGTATTTGTTACTCTGTATAATTGTGTCTCTATGTAATAATGCTTTATGTCCTTTTTGTGATGAACTCAGCTCGGAGGAACAGAGGGGAGAAGGTAGGTTACCAAACCCAAACATTTCAATGTGTGCAATCAGACTGGCCACTTCCTCATCAGTTAGAAATAAGAAATGTATTGCCCCAAAAGACAAACAAAGGCAAAAAGTAGTTTGACATTTGGCAGTGCTACAATATAGGCATCAGCAGTTCAGCAGCACCAATAGAAAAATACTCATGATTGTAAAAACTGTTATAATAATTGTAAAGAAAACTGTACCATAGATGTCTGTCTGTCTGTCTGTCTCTCTCTCTCTCTCTCCCTCCCTCCCTCCTTCCCTCTCTCTCTCTCTCTCTCATCTGGTTTTGTAGAATGGATGCTTTCAGATTGAGGATTGCCCTCAATAAGTAAATTGTCCTCTGGAAATAAGTAAATCACAACCTGATATGGAAAGGGCCCACAAACCGCTGGCACTGTAAAGAATGACATCAAATCACTACGTTACAGGGCTTCAAGTTCATTTACAGAGAGGTCCTTCCTGCCTTCCAATACATTAACAGTAGCTATTTGGAACTCTTTTCTGTTGGGGCCTGCATTTATATCATAACAACAACAAATGGTGGCAGGGCCATACATTAATTAAAAGTTGCTGATGGCCTCTCTAGACAAGAAAGGAAAGACAAACCAGAACGAAACTCCGGGGGTGGGTTGGGAAAGAAAACTCACATGGAGCAGCCAGCAGAATTCCAAATGGTTCAGGTCTCTTTGGGGGATGAAGCTGACAGTTAGCAAATGAGAAGCCCTGTTGACAAATGTAAAGCATTACCTATTGGTCTCCACAAGCCAGACAAGCATAATGGTAAGACAAGCATTAGATGTTTAAAACTTTATGGGGGTGGGGGGGAGAGAGAATTGCAACCCAAGAAACCTTTGCTAGGAGGAGGGGGGCAGGGAGGTGAGATAGAACAAGAATGCTTGAACAGGAACATTCAATGGTCTTAATACAAGAGAAAATGCATAGAGGTCTCTCTCTCTCTCTCTCTCTCTCTCACACACACACACACACACACAGAGAGAGAGAGAGAGAGAGAGAGAGAGATATGACATTGGCAAAAAATTGTAGACAGTAAGTAGGAAAGTGGATGAACAGCTGTTTATAGGAGTTATATAGTATCTTCCAGCCATTCAGACTGTAATGTCCATTAATTAAATCAGTGTTTATAGGAGTTATATAGTATCTTCCAGCCATTCAGACTGTAATGTCCATTAATTAAATCAGTGTTTCTCAACCTTGGATACTTGGATAGGTGAAGACTTCAACTCCCAGAATTCCACACCTCTTGCAGTAGCCATAGTTGAGAAAGACTGGATTAAATCATTTTATTTTGTCCAACTATAACTCTTATATTTTAAAGCCAGCCATGTTCAGTCATCTCCTTTTCCAGAATCAGCACATTAACTGTTCTTTGGGGCTGTTCCCGGTTATTTACCCTGACAGCTTCAAAGATTATTGCAAGCTAAAGAAGAAGTGAGGCCTGTTTGTCATTTTTCAAATAACACACCTTGATAACACAGATCATTAATAAAAATCTCTGTGGACATACCATTTATTAATGCTTCAAAATAAGCTTTCTCAAAAGTTTTGTTCCACTTTCCAGCTAAAATACAGATTTTCCACTCTTTGCTCCAAATGGGCACATAGATAGCTTTCAGAGACTTGAAAATATTTCTTCTAAATAAATTATTTTTTGGAAAAATATTCTGTCATAAGCAGAACAATCATTTGTGAAGATAGCCAAATAATCCCCCAAATACATTCAGATTACAAAAAGAAAAATAATCCAATAATTTCAATGTGTTCAGAAGAACTTTATTCAGATGTTTAAAATGCAAAATTGGGTTTGTGATTCATGAGCACTTTAAACTTTCATTGATTTTGACAAAAGATATTTAAGCATGCAGATACCTCCGCAGAGTTAAGATGATCAATTCAGGATGGATTACAGTGGCCAATATTTTCCCATCTAATCAAAATTAATAATAATTAATGTTCACCACAGTGAGCTCATCTTAGAATGTTAATATGGGTTTCATTTTACCTCATGTTATAGAGTTCTGGGAAAATGTGAATCAGAAATACTTTAAAACATTATCTAAATAAGAAGTGAGCGTTGCAAACCTCAGAATCTTTGAATCAAAGCCTGAGATGAAAAAATAATTCTGATTTTCTTCCTAGCATCCATCCAAAAGGCCGACTCTATCATGCCATTGTTTCTTGTAATCAAGACACATAATTATAACATTCCTTATAATTAGTTGTAGCAGAAAGAGCCACAAATCTGCATGGAGAAGAAAAGGAGGAGATTTAGCAGTGTTCCAATATTTGAGGGGCTGCCTCAGAGAGGAAAGGGACAAGCTATTTTCTAAATCACCTGTAAGCCAGACAAGGAATAATGGATGGAAACTGAACAAGGAGAGATTTAACTTGGAAATAAGGAGAAAGTTTCTGACAGTGAGAACAATCAACCAATGGAACACCTTGCCCTCAGAAATTGTGGTAGTGTCATCACTTGAGACTTGCAAGAAGCGATTGGACTGCCATTTGTCAGAAATGGTGTAGGCCCAGGTGTCCTGCTTGGGTGGGGGGTTGGACTAGATAACCTACAAGGTCCCTTCCAACTCTGATTATTTGTTATCTGTTATTTTGTCTCCCTATTACTCAATCAGATCTGGGCATTCATTTCACTGAGGATTGTAAAAAAAAACAAAAAATTTTAAAAACCCAACAACCAACACATGCTTCAGTCTTGCTTTTCTTGTACCCCCATGTGTTCAGAGGCAAGATATGGACACCTCCTCTATTTATGTTGGCTTGAAAATGACAGATGCTGCTGTTATGATTTTGGATTCTGTTTGGTTCCATGAGGAGGCTGGGAAGAGGCATTTTTTGTCTTTCTGCTTGCCAACATAAAGCCCCTGTCACACTGCACCAACGGATGCAAAGAGGAAGTAAAATGGACAAAAAAGCTTGCCATCCGTTGGTTAACGCGATGTACTCACTGCCTCCGTTTTGCTTCCTCTCT
>BHFT01003969.1:0-18078 GCA_004320025.1 Laticauda laticaudata | reverse complement strand
TTGGAACCGGTCTCCCATGCTTTTTCCCGGATGAAACAAAAACAATGCCAAAAAAATGATGAAATTTGCATGTGGCAATGTTAAGAGCATGACCACTATGGAGAAAAATTTATGCAGTGCCCCCTTTCTCTTGATGTTCTAAGCATGTGCTTGTTCTGTTCACTGCTAATCTGGGGCTGAGTCTTTAAATAAATTATTATTCAAGCAAATACAGACTGATTCACACCTATATTGTTATCGCATTGCTTTGAATAAAGAATGCATCATTTTTTTAAAATATGTCATTTTTCTGGAACTGCTGCCATTCTTCCACATTGAAGGGGATTGTTAAAATAATTCACTGGGTTTTATCTGGATTCACACATGTCCAAAATGGAGCGGTATAATTTATGGTTTTAAAGTAGTGCAAAACCCAGGCCTTAGTTCAGTTGGTATGTGAACTAATACATCACATAATTGCACAGGCAATTATGTACCAAGTGATTTGTACTGGGCACAAATTAAAACATTTTAATTTGCACGGGCTCATATCTTTCCAAACTGCCAGATCTAAAATTAAGGTTATTGTAAAGTTTCCATCTCATTATTTTGGTTGTTTCAAATTTAGAATAAATGGCTTAGTGCTACGTCTGGGCTTTTGAAATCTGGGTCAGCTAAAATACTTGTCGCAAATAAGATATTTATTGACTGGAAAAAGAAAAATCCATGCACTCAGGACTACAAACATCTGATTCAGAGCACAAGCTCTAGACAGCTGGGATATATTTTAGAACACTTTATGTTGATGCAGTGAAGAAATAACTACAGACCACGACAAAAAGATGACCTTTTCATGATGTCCTGGGGATAAGGACAGGAATTTCTCTTGGAGACAGGGCTCTGGTAAAATAATTCTGGACAGAGATGGCATATGGCACAAAAGCAATACACATACACTTTGCTTGATTGGTTTTCTTATAACAGAAGATTGAATTCTGCATTCTGAAATGTTAAGATGGGAAGTCTTCCATTTATAACCAGTTGTTTAGCCACTGTTCAAAAGTTATGATGGACACCCCAAAGATCAGTATAAGTCAGATTCGACATCCATTCCCCTGGCCACTTGACCACATTTTGATTGCTTGGCAACCAGCCCAAATTCACAGCCATTGATAACATCCTGCGGTCATGTGATTGTGATTTACAAAGTTGTTTTTAAGAAATTATTTCTGGTTTCTGGGGAGAAAAAACACCTTACAGCGAACAATGGGTTGAACAACCATGGTATTTATTCACTTAACAACTGTGGTGGGTTTTTTTTTCAATGGCTGGTGCAAGGAATTTGTCTTGGTGCAAATGTTCTCAGTGTATAAAAGAAAAGATACATTCATCAAGAGTCAAGAATCATAAGGTACGACACTTAATAACAGTCATAGGGTACAATAAGCAATCAAATCATACTAGGGAACAGTCAATATAAATCGTAAGGATACAAGCGACAAAGTTACAGTCAAAGAGTCACAAGTGGGAGGGGATGGGAGATAAGAGTGATGAGAAGATGAATAGTAATAGTACGTTGCAGACTTTGTAAATAGTTGGATAGTGTTGAGGAAGTTCATTTGTATAGCAGAGTGGATGGTGTTCGGGGAAAAAACTGTCTTTGTGCTCTAGTTGTTTCTGGGTGTGCCATGCTCTTTAGCAGTGTTTTGAAAGGAAAGTTGAAACAGTTTATGTCTGGGATCGTGAGGGGTCGTTAAATATTTTCGCAAGCCCTCTTTTTGATTCTTGCAGTATACAGGTCCTCAATTGAAGGTGGGTTGGTAGTAATTGTTTTTTCTGCAGTCCTAATTACTCTCTGAAATCTGTGTCTGTCTTGTTGGGTTGCAGAACAAACCAGATAGTTATAGAGATGCAGACGACAGACTCAATAATTCCTCTGTAGAACTGGATCAGCAGCTCCTTGGGCAGTTTGAGCTTTCTCGAGTGGCGCAGAAAGAACATTCTTTGTTGTGCTTTTTTGATGATGTTTTTGATGTTAGGTGTCCATTTTAAGTCTTGTGATATGATAGAACCTAGAAATTTTGAAGGTCTCTACTGTTGATACTGTGTTGTCTAGTATTGTAAGAGGTGGTAGTATGTGTTCAGTTCCAGATTGTTCCAGTTATACCACGAGGCAAGTTGTATAACCTCCTGTCTGTATGCAGATTCATTGTTGTCTTAAATGAGATCTATCACTGTTGTATCATCTGACAACTTCAGTATTTTAACAGATGGATCGTTTGAGATGGATCGTCATTGGTATAGAGGGAGAAGTGGAGAAAGCACACAGCCCTTGGGGGACCCTGTGCTAATTGTACAGGTATCAGATGTGATTCTGCTAGCTTCATCTGCTGCTTCCTGTCTGTTAGGAAGCTTAATTGATCCACTACAAGTGTGTTCAAGTTTAGTTTAGTTAGAAGAATGTGTGGAATGATGGTACTGACGCTGAACTGAAGTCTACGAAGAGGATCCTTGCATAGGTATATGAAGATTCAAGGTGTTGTAGGATATAGTGCAGAGCCATATTAACAGCATCATCTGTTGATCTATTTGCTCAGTATGCAAACTGCATGGGATCTAACAGCGGATCCATGATGGTTTTCACATGGGACAGCACTAGACTTTCAAAGGTTTAGTTGCTTTGTGTGTAAATTGATTGTGTTTAAATTGATTGTTTAAATCTAATCCTTCACATGGAAGAAACATTCATATTTACATTTCACATGAAAAAAATGCTAAACAACTTTTCAACAGTGATAAAGACACCAGTGAATTACTTTAAATGTGTAGAAAAAGAGGAATTCTGTAAAAACCAGAATTTTACACTTGTTAAAAGATTTTCTGCTTATTGCAGGCCAGTATTCAACTAAGGACATTGTCCTCGTGTACCCTAAGCTGGAAACAGCATTTTTCATGCTTGAACTCAGATTCCGTTGCCTAGAACCTTGAGTTGTCTTTCTCTGGAGAGAAGTGCAGAGATAATCACATGTTGTACAATGTGTAGTAAATCTCCAATAAAGGAATGAAAATTCTCCTTCTGAGGAAAATTCTGTAGCATGGAAATTGGCAATTGGGAATCAAAGGTGGAAAGCTCAAAGGTGGAAAGTTAAACTAAGGAAAGAAGAGTTGGGTAAAATGCGAATCAAGACAGAGGGAAAGGAAACAGGAGTTATTGCAGATATGTCCTATATTTATAATTATATACAGTGGAACCTTGGGTCGCAAAGACTCCTGTTTGCAACCAAGTCGGGTTTCAACCAAAAAATCCACAGGTTACAATTCAAAAATCAGATGACGAACAAACCTTGCCGCCACGATTTCCCCTTTTGCAAATGCGCAGTCCCTCTGTGCATGCGCAGTCCATCGTGCTTCCAGTCACAACCAAATTGGGTTGTGACCATAGTCCTGGAAGGGATTATGGTTGCAATCTGAGGTTCTACTGTATTTGGTTAGATGATAGCTTTGTAAGTAAAAAAAAATTGTACTGCATCTTAACATTAAGAAAACAAAGATAATGAGAGCTGCAGAAAACACACTGATCAGAATGCACATAGACAATTGAATCATCGAAAAGGTTAAGGAATTCATCTTCTTAGGCTCTAAAATCGACTAAAGTGGTGAGTGTAGCCCTGAGATCAAAAAGCATAGAGCACTTGGAAGAAATGCAATGTTTGGTATGAATAACATCTGAAGACTAAAGACATCAACCTCACAACCAAAGGCAGATTAGTGAACGCAATAATTTTCCCAATTACTACTTATGGCTGCTAAGCTTGGACTCTGAAAAAAGTAGATAGAAGGATGGGCCACTTTGAATTGTGGTGCTGGAAGTGACTTACTCATCCAGTGGACTGCAAAAATAACAAAGACACCTAGACTGAATCTCACCAAAAATATCACTTGAAGCCAAGATCATCAAACAGAGGCTGTCATACTTTGGTCATGCCACAAGAATCAACTCACTTGAAAAGGCAATCCTGCTGGGAGAGCTGGTTGGCCTCTTCTTCCAGTTTCAGTGGAGGAGAGATTCATGTCTTCAGTGGAGGACAGATTCATGGGGCAGTACTCTACTACAAATACTTTTATCAAGACCATCTCTCAATTTCCTCTTCTCCAAGCTAAATATATCCAGTTTTTTTAATTATTTGCATGAATCTTGGTTTACAGTCCCTTAACAGCCAAGATGGAAAGTTTGAATCTGTTCCGA
This sequence comes from Laticauda laticaudata, assembly GCA_004320025.1. Classification (NCBI taxonomy): domain Eukaryota; kingdom Metazoa; phylum Chordata; class Lepidosauria; order Squamata; family Elapidae; genus Laticauda; species Laticauda laticaudata. Next base: position 13,853 of record BHFT01003969.1, on the reverse strand, counting down.
TTTGTCTACATTCCTATGAAAAGTGGGCTGTCACAACAGAGAAGACAATAGGACTATTCTTTCCTTTCATCTGATGCTATGCTTCTGCTACAACAGCCCAATTATGCACTGGTCTTTGTAGAACTGGATCATGCTGCTTGGTCATGTGACATCGGTGTTCTACTAATAGACCTGGATCCTTCTTATACATTTTGTCACTAAGTTAAAACTCCTCAATTCTATACTCCGGCAGGTTACTTTTCCTATCCGAATGCAGTGCTTCATATGCCTCTCACAGTTGAACATCAACGTCTTGAACATGACCCAATATTCTTTGAATTGTGATTGTTTTCTTAATAATATTATTGCTGTCCTCTGCTAATCAAGCATCATTTGCATTGCATCCTCATAAATATATTTATGGTGTGGATGATGTGCTGGAGACTCATACAGTATTAGATACATCTCTGCAGGATATAACAGAACCATTTATCAGCACATCTATAGTTTCTCAGTTTCCCTCTCTTCTCCTTTTTAAATCTTAAGATATTTCTCCAGTTCACCATATTTCTGAACTGATTGAACTCTGGCTGGGGCCTAGTTTCATCAGTTATCACACTAGCAAGGCTTGACATTCAAGTTTACCCAATCTAATTATCATTACTTCCTTACCTATATTAACGACTTTTCAACATTTCAATGGTGAAATATATTATGATGATGATTCATCACATAGTCAACTATTTAACTGAATTTGGCATTTTTATCCACCTATCGGGTCCATCCCAGGGAGATGTTCTTTGATGCTGTTAAAGATATCATTACAGGATGTAAGCTGTTCCAAATAAAGCTGCCTTTTGCAATTGACTGATGGGGATTGACTGATGGGTTCAAATGGTGCTCCAGTTATTTTGGGACTGCAAGCAAGGCATTTAATACCATTGGTACTTTTTATTCATTTTTTTGTTTGTTTATTTAGCAATAGTCATTCTACATCTATTTGCAAGTCTCTGTATTTTGTGATTTTTCTCTAATCCTTTCTCTTTTCTGTTGTCTCCAGCTATTGTCATGTTCACTATCCAGACTTTTGTCTTTCTTATTGACAGATCAGATTCTTATTTGTTTGAATTCTTCACCTTCTCCTCCTTTTTCTCTTCCTCTTCTTTCTAGTTTTTCTCAGTTTAAGAAGAGAAGACTAATTTTAAGTGACTAATAAAGTCCAGCGTAATACATCTCCCTCTGGCCTTTAAATTTAACATTTTGGTGAATTGTTGAATCAAATCAAAATGGGATATTTTCATTATCTTTCTCACCCAATTCTCATACTTCTCCCTCTCTTGCCTAACTGAAGGTAGAATTGAAATTGTGGGGACAGTCTCCATACTGCCTCTTACCATTCCCATTTCTTCTTCTTCTTCTTCTTCTTCTTCTTCTTCTTCTTCTTCTTCTTCTTCTTCTTCTTCTCCCTTTCAGTCCTATTATTTATTTATTTAGGAAATCTATTTGCCACCCATCCCGTATCTAACGACTCTGGGCAGCTAAAGCCTCCGTCACAGGATCATAAAATCATAAAGCTGGGAGGGACCTCAGAGTCTTCTAGTCTAATCTCCCACTCAAGGCAAGAGACCTTGCACCTACTGTGTCAAATGACAAAGAGATAGGTTGGAATCCATGCTCAAAAAAGAGCACTAACTTTCTCAGGTTGGCAGCTGTCCTTTTTGCTTTGGAACAGGAAGTTCCTGACTGTCCTCTGGCTACCCTGCTACTATCCTTTAGCCTTTTTTTTACCTTTTCCAGATGGTAGTTGAAGAAGCGCCCTTCAAAAAGAAACAGTGGCTTATAGTCCTCTATATCTCTACACCCTAAAATGCTTCTATTTTGAGTGGCACTGCTGATGAGCAGTGCTTGGAATAGCAATAGAACTTAGACTTATATATCACTTCACAGTGCTTTTACTACCCTCTCTAAGAGATTTACTGAGTCAGGATATTGTCCCCAATAATCTGGGTCCTCATTTTACCCACCTCGGAAGGATGAAAGGCTAAGTCAACCTTGAGCCTGGTGAGATTTGATCTGCCAAATTGCAGACAGTGGCAGTCAGCGGAAGTAGCCTGCAATACTGCACTCTAAGCACTGCACCACTGCGGCTCTAATGCTGATGCCTTCCTTCCCTCCCAATTTAAACATAGCATTTCCTAAATGTTAGAAGAACTGTTGATGATACACTGACATCCATGGTTGGCAGCTTCCATTCTTGAATGTAATTTCTAAAAGATTCTGGGAGATGTAAATAGCCTTACAGCATCAATATGGTGTATAATACATTTGTCATTATTTGTACTACTCTTGCTTTGGTCACTATGAATGCTCCTTAGACAACTTGTGAAAGCCTTGAACACTTGAGAAACACTTCAAGTTATAGGTATAGATCACGTAATACCAACAATTCCTTCTTCAGCTTGAAAATATATCTTTCTCTGTGCAGCTGAATGTACACTGGAATCAATGCACCTTTTCCTTACTGTTATGATATGTTACATAGCTACAAGAAAAGGAGCTGATTTTCTCGGAGTTGCATCAAGTTTACATCATTCTTTCTTTGGATGAAACTTAGGATGATTATGTGTCTTCACTGGAAGTTTTAAACAGAGATGAACTTAAACTGACTGGAATAACTGGAAGACTGTTAGAAGAGACAAGAAGAAGGCAAGATAGAAATCAACTGAGAGAAAGACAACCACAGGAAGAAAAACTGTCTTCAACTGCCTGTTAGGAAATGTTTTTCTTGTGGGGCTAAAAGGTCATATAAGCCAGATACTGTAAAAAGGGTAAGAAACAGAATGCTATTAATAACAGAGAGCTTGTTAAAGATTTTAGTTTAGCCATATCAAGTATAACTACAACTGTAAAACATGATATATGGGTAGTTGACAGTGAAGCATTGCGGTGTATACTAAAGTAAAGAGAGGTTTGTTTAACATGACAAAGAGTAAACAGCATGTATCATTAGCTAATGGATGGAAATTGAGAGCATCTGAGAAGTACTGCATATTGTTCATGTATTAATAACTTTTACCGATGTTATATGTACCTAGAATGATACTTAACTTACTATCTGTAACAGAAATGGTAAAATGCAGGATTTGTTGTAACTTTTCAGGGAGATAAATGTTTAATTGAAAAACAGGGTTTAAGCATTACTGCAAGATTGGATAATAAGATTGTTTATTATATATGATAATCTATTAATTCATGCTAATTCAGTTTATGAGAATAAAAAGTCTCATATTGAATGTATTCATCTGCTCCATATACATATGGGACATATAAAATTCAAAATTCTAAAGAAAACAATTGAGTTATCTAATGGTATAAATTAAAACCTTGTACAAAGTATTTAAATTGCAATGCTTGCAATCATGAAAAAAGCAAGGTAACTCCTGCAATAGGGGTAAATGGATTCAAAACCAGTGAATCATTAAAGGTTGTTTTTGCTGATATTATTGGACTATGAAGCCTATTTAGGTGCAGCCTGTACATATTAAGTATAAACTGATCATTTTTCCAGATATGGTTTCTGTATTTAAATGAAAACGAAGAAAGAAACATACCAGTACTTTGCAAAACTGGTTTAAAAAATTTGCTGAAAGGAAAAAGAAACAGAAAGTTATTAGCTGAGTAACAGATAATTGGTACTGAATTTACAATAGAAAATTTGAAGCCATGTAACAGAAAGCTGGCATTGAACATAAGCGTCCTACTCCTTATTAGACCACAACATAGTTCATATATTGAACACAGAGGACAAACATTACAGGCTATGATTTCGGATTCTGGTTTTCAGAGAAACTTTGGGGTGAAGCAATAATGTATGCTAACCATGTTTTGAATAACGTAGTGAATTCAACGACTGGTGAATTACCATTTACTCGTTGGAATGGAAAAAAGCCAGATCTCAGTTATTTACATTTGAAGCCCAGCATGGGTTCATATTCCCAAGTAAGGTGAAAGGACAACATAGAGTGAGACAATTATATTTTGTAGGTTATGAAGTTAATCATAGATCATTTAGATTTTGGGAGCCAGATACTACTAATGTGTATTGTAGTGCAAGTACTAAATTTCTGGAGATGTTGGCTGAGAAAGCTTGAACAGGAATATAATAAGGAACAAGAAAGTGTGTTGCTGAGACTCCATTATTTACCGATAATTCTAATGATAATAATATTGATTAAGATAGTGGAAGAATCCTCAATGGAGGAATCAACAATAGAAGAACCCTGTATGACTGCAGAAAGATGAGGGATTTGATAGGGGAGTAAAGAAGAGGACATGTCAACAACATGTACTGAGTTGCCTAGGAGGTCAACTAGGAGAGACGTCCACCTGACAGATTTCAAGCAAGATTGTATGTCAGGTTAATACAGAACCTTCTAACTTCAATGAAACTGTATCCTACAAATGATCAGTAGCTTGGCAGGAAGCTATAAATAGGGAGTTAAAATTATTAAAGGATTTAGAGGTATATGAGGATGTAAAGTTACCACCAGTCAGCATGCAATAGGTTGCAAATGGGTGTATAAAGATAAAGACTGTGTGGATGGGACTATTACCCTATAAAAAACAAGATTAGTTGCTCAAGGATTGCTCAGTCAGATAAGGACTATGATGAAGTGTTTGCACCTAAGTCTGAAAGTAAATACATTGAAAGCAGCATTAGTTTGGGCAGCTAAGAATAAATGTAAAATAACCATGTAGATGTTGAAACTGCATATCTACATGCACCTTTACAACATACCATCTATGTGAAAAAGCCATTAAGTTTAAAGCATGATGGAAAAAATGATTATTGGAAATTAAAGAAAAGTCCTTATGGTCTAAAGCAATCCAGTTATGAATGGAATAAATGTATTGTAAAGGATTAGTTTCAGTGTTTTGAAGCTGTATAGCTGATCCTTGTTTGTTCTGAAGAGAAAAAGATGGTTTAATTTCTCTATTACTGTTATTTCCGGGTGACATAGCAATTATAACTAATACTGAATAAGAAGCAAATGATATTGTTGATGGATTACAGAAAAAGTTCAGGATTAGAAATTTAGGGGAGATAAAGCATTATTTGGGTCTTGATATAGTGAAAACGAATAAAGTTTTAAAAATTTCATTAGCCAAGAAGATTAGATTATTAAAATTATTACTAAAACGCTATAACCTGGAACATTGTAAATCTGCCTAAGACACCTATGGGTAAGGAATTTACACATAGTGATATAAAAAGTCTATGTTTGATAAGGAAATATATCAATCCTTAATCAGTAACTATTATATCTGAGTAATTGGTCTAGACCAGATATGTCTTACAGTGTAAACCAATTGGCTAGTATAACGCTGAACCAAATGAAAGGCATTGGCAAGCAGCTAAGTGAATAATTAGGTATTTTAAAACACACAAATCAATTATTCATTATATTTTAGAACCAAATTAATGAATTAGTCTTAACTTGCATATGCTTGATGCAAGTTTGCTATTGATATAATTACTCGTAAGTTAACATCAGGTATAGTGGTAATGTTGGGTAATGCTTTAATAGGATGGAAAGTCTATTAGGACAACAACATATTAGTTTATCCACTATGGAAGCGGAATCTCATGTTTATCTTTAATGTGTACAGAATGATATATTATAAAACAATTGTTGAAGGATATTGGAATTTACTGTATGTGATCATTTATTGTTTATTGAAGACAATCAATCTGCAATTAATATGGCTACTAAATTTAGCTGTAAAACAAGATCTAAACATACTGATTTGAGATATTTGAACGTTTAGACAGTGTGTTCAAAATAATTAATTACAGTTAGAAATACTGCATGATCTGAAGATAATATTGCAGATCATTTCAACAAAAAGCTCAAGAGTGCAATTAAGCATAAAGAGTGTTGTGAGAATTAATGGAGAATGTTAGGAATCTGTCCCACCAATTAGTTGGGATGGCAATTATATAAACCAAAATGTATGTTCGTAGCTTAGACAAGTCACTGTGTTGATTTGTACTATATTCGATTGGGGTTGGTTGTGTTGCGAATTGCCATAAGAGGGAGCTAGAGATCATGGCTTGCTCTCTCTGACACTTCTGTCCTATAAGCTGTGCTTATACTTTGAATTTTGTTTACTGAAATGACAAAGGCAACCAGTAAGAAGATATTTGTATTGGATATTCTTTTGACTGTAAAACATTATTGGATTGTGCTATTTCCTCAAGTAAATTTTAACTCAGTTCAGTGTAACTGTGTGTGGCTGGATAATTATTATTCATAACTATTCTCATAAATGTTTCCATGTGCATATCCTTGTTACTCAAGGGTTATTCTGTACATATCATAACACTTACCTTCAATAGATGCCCCTATTTTCATCCCTGTTGCTTCAAGCCTATGAATCTGGATACATTCCACTGAACTTAATATATCTCCTATCTGAGTGCTTCATTCTATTTAAGAAAGACAAAGAGCTGGCAGAGAATAAATGAAGAATTATCGCTGTCAAAATATTGATGAAATTATTCACAGCTTATCAAGCAACACTTTTTATTTCTAGAGGAACATATGGTTTTCATGTTCCCAAGACTGCTTTTGTGCTAAAAGCTTGAAAAAGAAACATAGCATAGTTCAGGTCATTATAATTTTAAAAAGCATCAGCCTAGAAGGAGAAATATACAAGGGGATTATGTGGAATCATTATTATTAAAAGAACATATATAAGGATATTTGTACTGTTTAATGGCAAAACATCAAGGATCAGAAAAGGAAATGAAGGCTAATTGCTGTAGTGCTTCATTAAGAGACAAATCTATCCACCCTGTTCCCAAAAATAGATGAGTTGTGGTATAAATTTGAAGTGATGGACCAGCAACTCATGTCATTGAATCTTTAGACTCTGCAGATCATCTGATTGCAACTGGAAGTGGTGCAATTTTCCCATAGTGAAGTATTTACTATTCTACTGTTCTATATTTTACTACATGTAAGCTACTCTGAGTTCATTGGCGAGTGCAGTATCTTATGTTTTAAATTCAGAAATGTATAAAATACAAATGGCCATATTTCACAAGCTTTTAGTCGGAAAACGGAGTTCTGCAATGATGCTAATTCAAAACAGAAACAATGATTCAGAGAATGTGTGGGCACACATGTTGAAGATAATGGAACTTCCTTAATCCAAATGTGTCATTACGTGAAGTCAGAAAATGCTGTTGCTTTTTAAAGGCGTTACAAACAGTTGCAACAGGCATGTCCATACATTTCTCCTACAGATCTAGATCCCTGCACAATCGTTGAAATGGTATCAAGTGCAGCCCAGAATTGAGAACACTACATAAGGTGTGTAATCATAATCCTAAAGGGTTCTATGTCATTACAGCTGTAAGCAGCATATCAGCTGTTTGAAATAGTCCAGATAAGAAGCACTAACCATGAGTATTAACACTATTTTTATTGTAAGATTACAAGTAACAGAAACTTGCTAATCAAGAAGCCTTACTCCCTTCTTTTACTTTCCAGAAAACTAGGGAGGGTCATTCTGAGATGTTTTCCCACAACCCTCTTTCCTTCAGGGGACTGAAATACCTCACATGATGGGTGTGTAGGCTGCAGCTCTTCTTCCTGTTTTCAAAAGTCATTTTTACCATTCATTAAAGATAAAGATAAAGAAGTCCCTGCAGATTTTACTCCACTATTAGTTGACAACTATGGTGTGTGTGTGTGTGTGTGTGTGTTTGTGTGTGTTTTCATCTCTGTTTCAAGACCATTGAGCCAGTGCTGTCTGAAGACATTTCCATTGTCAAGTGTCCAGTATGACATCATGGAACACTGTTACTTTCCCACGGAAGTAGGATCTATTGTCAGCTGGAAAGCTCAGGTTTGAGACCTGAGCCAGCTCCTGCCAATCAATCTAGCAGTTTGAAAGCGTGCAAATGCGAGTGGATGAATAAGTATCAAATTCTGATATACCATTTACAATTCCCCCCCTCACTTTATCTTTTTACTTCTGCTTACGTTCCTCCCTTCCTTATCTAATGGTACAAAAGACTACTGAGAGCTGGAGCAAGTTATTTTTTGCCTTTGTGAGTTCCAGTTGTGATGAGAGATTGAGACTCCTAGGAAAGTGCTACATCCCCAAGAATAAAATATTGAACATTTTTGTTCACAAAGTTATCTTCTGCAATCCCCTATGTCTCTCCTCATCAGCTTAAACCCCTCATACTGGTGAACCACAACCAGCAGGCTGTTTTATTTATGGGGAATTCAGTAATTAGGAGCATCCCCAACTCAGAAAGCAGACTGTGATATGCACTTCGATTGTATACTTCCCTACATTCATTGGATTACGTTTCCACTGAGGTCTTTGATTTTATTATGATTCAAATCCCTAAGAATAAGCCATATGAATGAATGTAGTTTTATGTCACCAGCACTCCTATGTGTGGTAACTGAACTACCGTATATATCAGGGATGTCAAACTTGATTTCATTGAGGGCTGCATTCGGGTTGTGTTTCACCTCTGGGGGCTGGGGTGGCCGTGGCCAGGTCACTGTCACTTGTGTCAGGGGCACCTGTAGTGGCCTGAGTGCTCTGGCAGTAAAAATAGGCTCCCGAGCTCTGTTTTCGGCTGTGACGGCCTCCTGCAACCCTCTGCCAGCACAAACATAGGCTGGGAGAGCTGCACGGAGCCCTCATGAATTTCATTTTCAGCTACAAGAGTATCCTGCAACCCTCTGCCAGCAAAAATGGAGTTCAGGAGGGCTGCAGAGGCACCACTGTTTCTACGGCATCCCTGTGGTCCAGATCTAAGCACTTTGCAGACCGAATTTGGGCCCCGGGCCTTGAGTTTGACACTCCTAGTATATATTGTCATTTCATTGCTAATTTCCAAAGCAAATGGGATAACACAGTACCCAAATCTCCACTGAAAACACACTGGTTATGCTGTAAATCTCACACTTATCTTGAGACACTCTCTGGCACTTAAGAAATTAATCTAATGAAATGTTTTTGGATCAGCGTTTGTGTAGATAATACTTTATACTAGAAAGGCAAAAGCAGATTTCAAAAAAAAATAATAATTCAAAAATCTCTTCCAGCATTTTGTAATACTGTATGATTTATAAGTACAAAGGAAGAAAAGTGAAATTTCCTTAATTTTAATCTTAATCTATCCAATTGCTCCTCACAATAGGCATATCTCAGAGACATTATCTAGGTTCAACTTACTTACACAGATGATTATAAGAGGCTTGTGGCATCTTATAACATAATAGTTAAGTTTGTACACTGAACAAAGTTGAAAAGACAATTAAACCTATTTTCAGGGAGCCAAAGTTCACTGCTTCAAGTTAGATCTCTATGCATTTTATTTACACATAAAATTGCTATTACTCTGAATGGTCCCAAAACAACCACAACGCCTATCTTTAAAATTGTTTCTCCCCCCCCCTCTTTTGTTCTCTTTCACAAATATCTTCATTACTTAAATATGGGGAAAAGACTGGTTTTGCCTCATCATAAAGGCTTAATTAGATCACCAAATCTTGCTGATACTGTATGATGTAAAATTCAGTTAAATTAGTTTTTTTGCTCTCCAAATATAAGTACAAAATGACCTATTTAGAGGACAAAGAATGCTGAGATGATTGCTGAGCCGGCTAATCAATCAGCAATTTCATCCATCCATTTTTTACTTTATCGTCTATTTTCAGATCCCTTCGCTGTATTTCACCATTCATAAGTGGGTTTGAACATATTTCTCTATCTGAATATATCACCTGCCAGCCTATTTCGATGCTGGAGAATATACTCAAGAAAGTGAACACGTTATCAGTACCTTATTACTTTTCCTGTGTGGAAAAATTCTCTTGTGGGTTCAGCTCAGGGACGGGATGTTACCGGTTCTGCCCGGCTCTACAGAATCAATGGCTCTGAAGAGCAGCAGACACCAAACAGTTTCTGTGTCTGCTGCTGTTTGGCCCATCCGCCTGCTCTTACCTGTCCTTTATTTCCTGCTTTTCCAACCTCAGCTGCTTTGCACAGCACAGCTGAGGTTGTAAAAGCAGTAAAAAAGTGTCTTTTGAAATGTTGTGTACCCGTGTGCAGTGCCTATCAGCTATCTGGGTAGCACAGCTCACGATGTTTTACAAGCGCACACAGTGTAATCACTGAACCAGTAGATATACCAGTTGACTCCCACCCCTGGGTTAAGCTGCAAGTACTGTTGCTCCGTAAGTTTTTATATTTTTATATAATTTTATTTGGAATGTTTGTGCATTAACTCCTACACATACATACATACATACAATGCTTGTGTGTATGGGGGTATATTTAGAATAGTTTTATATATATACGAGGGCTATCCACAAAATAGATTACATTTTGCGATAGAAAAAAAACAGTGTTGGAAAAAAAATTTTATCTTTTAACTTGCCAATAATCCTGCAGTGGTGGGTACGTCCCCTTTCTTCCCTCGCCTCCTTTGCTTTGAAAAGTNGTTGAGGGGCAGGTGGAAATTTACCACACACCTATATACACACCGGTTACATTTCCACCTTGCCCCGCAACTTTTCAAAGCAAAGGAGGCGAGGGAAGAAAGGGGACGTACCCACCACTGCAGGATTATTGGCAAGTTAAAAGATATTTCGTGCTTCGGAATTTAAAACCGCCCGCCACCGCCCGCCAAGCGATTGGAAACAACCCCGAGGGTGAGATGGAAGTGCCGCAATTAAAGTTTCTAAACTGCGCATGCTCTCACCCACAAACCGCGTTTCCCCGGCTCCTCGGCAGGACCTTCGTTACCTCTAACGGGCTGAGCCAAGAGCCCATTTGGCTAAGTCTGCGCAGGCTCAGTTTATTCTCCCCGCGCTGCTTGTCGGGCTGCGTCTCTTTTAAGCCATGCTGGCGCGAAAGGGCCGGTTGCCGTGGTGACGGGACGCGGAGCGTGGCTCGAGCCGGTCTCGAGCCAAGCGGGGAAAGGGCGCGGAACTGCGGCCGCTCGCGGCCATGACTAGCATTCTGTGCGATTGGCTGAATCGGGAAGTGAAGCTCTCGCGGACAGTGGGTGAGTCCAAGGAAGCGGGGTGCCATTGCTTTGAGGCGCCAGGTGAGGGGGCGACGTCGCCCCCACCTCCTGTCTCGCCTCAGAGCAGATCATGTGTTTTCCCTTGAAACGTCCTTCTTTCAGGGTGGGAGAAAAGCACCAAAGTGCATGACAGTTTTGTTATGCTCAGAGGCACTGAGAGTCTCCATCGTGCTGGTTTTTTGTGTGTGTGTGTGTTGGCTTCTGCCATAGCCTTGGAAAACGGGTGCCTGAGTTGAGCCTTCTGCCTGCCTTTTTACTTGCTGCAAGGGGAGATTAAAAAAAAAAAGATTAGAAAATAATATGAGGGACTTTTGAGGAGAAAGTCCTGCACATTTATGGTGTTGGCATGGTTTATATGCCAATTCCTAATGTCCCCATATATTTTAAGTCTTGGATTTCAGCTCTTGGAAACTTTTGAAGTGTTTGCTTTTGGTGACTGAGAGCAAAAGATATTTAATGGCAATAGGTTAGAAGTACCTTAGAATTGAAAACAACCGTTTTTGGTGGCAGTGCTGTATGAAAATAAACAATATTGAACCCTGTTTCCACACAGTTATTTTGTACTGTATTTTCCATTTATTTAAAACAGGCTCATGTGATAACTTTTCCTACAAACTTTTCTTGTTGACTATTTTGATAGGTTCTCTGAATTTGCAGAAAGAGTTCTCTAAGAAGGGTGGATTTGCAGTATTTTTTTTAAAAAAGACAGAGAATTGTGATTTAATGACTACTGGGACTGGATATACTGTATCAATTATATGAGGCCTGGGGTCCCCATTTGTACCATCCAGAGGGCCAATATATGCCATTACATACCTCTGTAGTTGCTTGGCAATTTATCCACTCCACGTGAATTGTTATATTCTTCAAAATATATTTAAACTTTTTAAAAAATGGGAAGTTGACTTGCCACAAAGCAAAACATCCTCCTCCAGAATAATCATTTATTTCTTTATATCCCATTATTGTTGTAAGTAATTTAAAGCAGTAAACATTCCAAATATCCCTCCTTCGACTATTTTCCCTACTCCTGTGAGGTAGGCTGGGCTGAGAGAAAGTGACTGGCCCAAAATCAGCTCATCAAAATCAACTCATCAAAATCAAACTCATCAAAATAAAAATAAAAAAAAATCAAAATCAACTCATCGAGCTATTTCTGAAATTCCCTGCAACATGAAAAAAGTGATCTATCTGTAGCCAATGTTTTGTTTAGAAATGCATCCACCTATCCTGAAAAGGTAGAACAATTATAAGTGTAGGGCTCTGCATTGTTAGAATGTGGAGGGATGCACTTGTCTGCAATTCTTTAAACCAAATATGGCCTTTTCTGTGGGCAATTGCATAATTCTAGGGGAAAATGCAGCCGCCTTGAAGAATTGCAAACAGGTGCAGCATTCCTTTCTCTGTGCTCCAAAATATTTTTTTTTGCATTTGAATCCAAAATGCAGTGGTATAGTACAAAGGGGCTAGGAAGAATATACAATCAAGAAATGTTATTTGAAATAGATGCTTTGAAAAATTATCTGTGGCAAGTCTTCCCAGCTATTATATTGCAAAAGCGTTCACAATAAATATCCATCAAAATCCAAACATAGGTCCCCAATTTTAGGTGACATTTATGGCTGCTTATTTTGTTATTTTGTTTCTACTGCTAGTAAAGAAATGAATGAGAAATTATCATTTTTATAATTATTCCTGAAGTGGAAGAAACAATTATATAAAAAGATTCAAATTTAATTGAATATATCATTATAATTAAGCCAAAGATGCAATTCCAGTAAATTAGAATTTGCTCACAGGAATTTGCAGATTAACCCATGACATTTCCAGCAAGTGATAGGAAAGCTGTTTTCCACTGAAAAAGAGATAGTAATGAATTACATGTAGTTCTCAACCTGCAACCATGACTGAGCCCATAATCTTGCTAAGTAAAGTGGTTGTTAAGTGAGATAAGAATCCTGATACTCCTGGTTGTGTTGTTAAGTGATTGCACAGGTCATTCAGTGGACAGAGTCCTGTGTAAGGAGTGTGTGATTCCCCAAGATAGGGGTAGATCCTGGGAGGCTCCACTCAGGAAATGAAAATCTTCCCTGCTAAAATCCAAGCAGTCCACCTGTCACTCTGTGTAAGACACATTTGCACGTGGCCTGCGCTGGGCCTCTCAGGGATCTTGCACTGCTTACCTTATCATGCTGCCTCTCTTCTTGTATTTCAGCTCCTTTTCGTCTTTAGGGACTTGCAGAAAGAGCTTCCTGCCAAAGAATGTCATCTTTCCTCTGAATACAGAAGGGAATTCCTTCTTTGAGGTACAGAAACAGAATTCAAATCATCTGGGTCTGAACTCTGTTTCTGCACCCACTGAAGGAGTTCAGCTCCCCTCAGCAGGCAGTTCCTTCAGTCAGCACTGAGAGATGAGAGGGAGTTCTGGAGGCAGGTGACAGCAGCTTGCAACCTTCCCTGCTGGTTTTCCCATTGACATTATGGGGAAGCCGCAAGAGACAATTGCAAATGGCAATCACATGATTGTTTTGCAACTGGTAGGAAGTACACACTGGTTGCCAAGTAACCAGATCACGATCACATGACCAGAGTTTGTATGCAATGTTTTGCAACATTAGGAAGTGCTTTACAGGCCATAAAGCACCCTTTCTGATGTTGTTTTAAAGGCTTGGTCACACTGGCCGACGGATGCAAAACGTATGTAAAAAGGACACAGCGGATGAGCAAATTTTCCATCCATTGTTAT
>BHFT01003968.1:0-13716 GCA_004320025.1 Laticauda laticaudata | reverse complement strand
AATTTGGGGCACTTTTGAGAGCGGATAACAACAGATGGAGCCACCCCCGAAATTTTGCTCATCCGCTGTGTCCTTTTGCATACGTTTTGCATCCGTCAGCCAGTTTGACCTAGCCTTAAGATCTTGTGTATAACCTTCAGATCCCCAGGCCCCTGGTAGAAGACCTGAGATTGGGAAGGCACACACCACCAATAGAGTTCAGATGCAATTTTTTTAAAAACATATAGTATATATTTGACTGAGAAAAGCCTAGATTAATGGGTATAATTTTTCTCTTGAATAAAATATCATTTTTCTCTTGAATAAGATACACCTCTCTCTTCCAATTTATACCATAGTATCTCAAAGTGTTATTTTCCACCTATCTCAAAATACATAATAAACAGTCACTCTAGAGAAAAATTCATCTCTATAAAAGAACTCTCTGGGTACATGAATGAAATGTATGTGGACCAGCATATGTAATCCTTTGGAGAACGGAACAAAGATACTGACATTTAGGGAAGATGTCTTAAAAAGTTCATTCTTCCAACGTTCTGCCACATAACCAGCATCAATAATACTAAAGCCAACTCTGACATAAATAGCTTTAACCAATTACATTAACATCTTTGGGAATGGGGTCCAAGAGAATGTCTTTCCCTTAGGCCTATTCTCCAGATAAAATAATAAACCCTTTTTCTGGCCAATTCAAGCTAAGCTCAAGAAAAGGAGGATTACTTTGGTGTATTACAGAGATAATCTGCCTGGCTTCCCTTATGACAGGGGTTGGCAACCTTAAACGCTCAAAGAGACACAAAGGTCCAAACCGGAAGCCCCCCTGTTCAATTCTGGAGCCAACCAAAGTCCAGTTCCCTCACCATAGAGTCTCCTCCTAGTGCGGCCTCCTTTTTCCTCTGCCAACTGAAGTCCGGTCTCCCCTACCATAGAGTCTTCTCCAAGCACAGCGTCCTTTGCCAACCGGAGGTCCGGTTCCCCCACCATAGAGTCTCCTCCTAGTGTGGTGTCCTTTTTCCTCTGCCAACTGGAAGTCTGGTTCTCCCACCAGAGTCTCCTCCTAGTGCAGTGTCCTTTTTCCTTTATCACCTAACCGAAAGCCCTATCAATTGTGCATGGAGCCACAGCAGAGGGAAGGAAGAGCCCCATGCGGCTCCAGAGCCGTAGGTTGCTGACCCCTGCCTTTTGAGCAATAATGTGATAAGCCAAATATACCACACAATAAATTTAGCAGCTTGTCAACTCACAAAGTATTTCTATGGGTTTTTTTAGAGTTGCCAACAGAAAAGGAGGGGGAAAGGGGGTTTGAAAGAGCTTGAAAACCAAAAGTGCATTCCATAAATGTTTTCAAAGATAGTAACTAGGTGACTGAAGTTTCTGCTGCACAAAATTTTAACTGGAGAGCATGATTGATGATTCTTGGCTATGAAGGTGTCCCATTGGAGAATATGAATTATAATAAACCCACATGTGCAGGGGTGGGGTACAACAGGGTTAACTAACAATTTGGGATTTATGAGCTTCCCTACACGCTGCAAGCTGCGCGCCTGTAAATCGTCATCAGCACGCTGCTGTGCTGAGAAACAGTCTTTGAAACAGCCCTCTTTTCCTGCTTTTTTAACTGCAGCTGAAGTTGAAAAATTAGGAAATAAAGATTAGGTAAGAGCCCGGTTGGGTGAGTGGGCAAAAACATCAACAGCCATAGAACCGGTTCTATGTCTGCTGCTCTTCAGAGCTACCGGTTCTACAGAGGTGGACAGAACCAGTAGAAACCCATGCCTGCAAACCTGAAGGTGACATGACAAAAAAATAAGCCATAAATCGGAAGAGAGCAGCAGAATTGGGAGTGGGACCTCTGCCTTGAAAACCATCCCCATACACCGCTCCTCCTCTTCCTCTCCCCTCCTCCTGCTCCTCTTCTCCTTCTCCTCCACTCTTCTATTTCTTCTCCTCCTCATTACCTTTTTCCTCCTTCCCCTCATTTTCCTCTCCTTATTCTCTCTTCTTCTCCTCCTCTCTTTCTCTCCCCTTCTTTCTCTTTTCCTCCTTTGCTTCGTACTTCTCCTTCTTCCCTTCCTTCCCCTCCTCCTCCTTCCTCTCATCTTTTTCTCATCGCCTCTTTTCTTTTTCCTCTTCCTTCTCCTCCTCCTCTCCTCCTCCTCCTTTCTTCCTCATTCTCCTTCCTCTCTTTTTTGTCCTTCTTCTCCTCCTCCTTCCCCTTATCTTTTTCTCATCATCTATTTTCTTCCTCCTTTCTCTTCCCCCAGCTTTTCTTCTTCCTCCTCCTTCTCTTCCTTCCCCTCATCTTTTTCTCATCACCGATTCTTCTCTTCTTCTTCCTCCTTTCTTCCTCATTCTCCTTCCTCTTTGCTTCCTCCTCCTTCTCTTCCTTCCCCTCATCTTTTTCTCATCACTTCTTCTCTTCTTCCTTCCTCCTTTCTTCCTCATTCTCCTTCCTCTCTTCTTCCACATCCTTCTCCTCCTTCCTCTCATCTTTTTGTCATCTTCTCTTCTCTTCCTCCTCCTCCTTCTTCTTCCCCCAGCTCTTCTTCTTCCTCCTCCTCTTCCTTCCCCTCATCTTTTTCTCACCTCTTCTTCTCTTCTTCCTCTTCCTCCTTTCCTCCTCATTCTCCTTCCTCTCTTCTTCCCCTTCCTTCTCCTCCTTCCCCTCATCTTTTTCTCATCATCTCTTCTCTTCCTCCTCCTCCTTCCTCTTCCCCCAGCTCTTCTTCTTCTTCCTCCTTCTCCCCTCCCCTCCTCCTTTTCCTTCCCTTCCTCCTCCTCCCCTTTCTTTCTTCCTCCTCCTCTCCTCCTCCCAACCCCTCCTGGAGCATAGCTTTTAAAGCCAAATTTCCCACCTTCAAAGGAATCTCTGTGTTTGAATCAAGCCAAAAGAAATGTAGCATAATCGAGCCAGATTTGCCCAAGATGTCTCTTTTATTAAAAACCCTGCAGTCAAACATGTGAGACTGACTTGACACCTTGATCTGAGAGGGATAAGGATGTGGCCATTCTGAAGAGGGGAATCCCCTACAAATCTTTCTTGAGTAATTAAAGAAGTCACATCATCTGATTGGGTGAATCAAGGCAGCCACTGAAAAGATATCCATGCAGCTTCTCAGTCCTTCAGGTCACAGTTGTCCCAAAGGTGCTTTTTTTCCCAGGAAGCAACTGGACTTTTTGGTTTTTATTGGAAGACGTTTTGCTTCTCATCCAAGAAGCTTCCTCAGCTCTGAGCCTCCAGCTTCCCTGTTGTGTTTGCTTATCAGAAGGTCGCAAAAGGGGATCACGTGCCCCAGGGACACTGCGACCATCATAAATAGGAACCAGTTGCTAGGCAACACCACCTGTCTGTCTCCTGTTTACAACACAGTCCTTTCAGCAGGTCCAAAAAGGCTCCACAGCCATTTGCACCACTTGGGAGACCCTGAGGACACAGATACACCTCCAGGTGGCTTCAACAACTCTCTACAAAGGATGCAAATGACCAGCTGTCTGCAAAGAGTATCAATCCTTCCATTCCCCACCATCCAGTCAGAGCTGAAAAAGCTTCTTGGAGGAGAAGCAAAACGTCTTCCAAGAAAAACCAGAAAGCCTAGTTGCTGCTTCAACAAAGCACCTTTGGGACAACCCACGACCTGGATGATGGAGAACCTCCATAGATGTTCCACAGGTGAATTGTTCCCACTGTCAGGAAATTTCTCCTGAGTTCCAGGTTGTTTCTCTCCTTGATGAGTTTCCATCCTTTGCTTCTTGTCCTGCCTTCTGGGACTGTGGAGAATCTTCTCTGGGGCAGCCCCTCAAATATTGGAAGACTTTTATCATGTCTTACCTGGTCCTTCTTTCAATTAAAGTAGACATGCTCAATCCCTGCAACTATTGGGTCATCCAACTTTTGCAGTGGGCAAGGAGACCGACTCAAGCATCTATGAGAGCTGACTTATTATTAACTGAATAATAGAATTGGAAGGGACCTTGGAGGTCTTCTAGTCCAACCCCCTGCTCAAGCAGGAAACTCTTAACCATTCCAGACAAATGGTTGTCCAATCTCTTCTTGAAAACCTCACTTTTAGGAAGCTTCTCCTGTGACCCTGAGGACACAGATAAACCTCCAAGTGGCCTCAACGACCCTCTAAAAGGATGCAAATGACCAGCTGTCTCCAAAGAATATCAGTCCTTTCATTTCCCCACCATGCAGTCAGAGCTGAATAAGCTTCTTGGATGAGAAACAAAACGTCTTCCAATAAAAACCAGAAAGTCCAGTTGCCTCTTGAGAAAAAGCATCTTTGGGGCACTATAGAAAAGACAAAAAGTCTAGGCAGAGACTTGGATAAAGTCCTATGGTTAAGATTTAACAAAGACCTTGTTAGAACAGCAGATTAACAGATAATCAGAGTTGGAAAGGGACCTTGTAGGTCATCTAGTCCAACCCCCCACCCAAGCAGGAGACCCTACACCATTTCTGACAGTTGGGAGTCCAATCTCTTCTTGAAAGTTTCAAGTGATGAAGCTCCCACAACTTCTGAAGGCAACTTCTGTTCCATGGGTTGATTGTTCTGGAACTGGAACCGTTCTTTGTATGTTTTAGCCTCCAGTCCCCTCATCATCCTGGTTGCTCTTCTCTGTACTTTTTTCTAGAGTCTCAACCTCTTTTTTATAGTGTGGGGACCAAAACTGCAACCCCCCCCAAAAAAAATCTACCCTGGGAATTGCAAAACGATTCAAAATAAGATTGCCTAAACTAATAGTCAGCCTCACAATTTATCGAAATTAAGGCCATAACTTGAGACGGGGCTCCAATAGCACACATTTTTCTTCTTCTAAACATTGGATTTACAAAACAGTATTTCAAGGCTTTCCTGTTTTATTTTTGGTTTTGTTTCTTGATAATCCCAGATTCTAAATTTGTCTTCTGCACCGACAGAAAAATGCAAGACGCTTAAATTTTAAGCGAGCTCCCTGCCATGTTTGCACCAAGTCTCGCCCAAAATGTCAGAGCCAATTTAAAACCTTGCAACAGCTTTGCAGCCAATTAGGCTGCTTTTTCTCTCAGGGCGCTCGGTGTCTTGTTTTATGTTGTATTTCAAGCTAATGTTTTATGTGCATTTTAAACTGATGGGGAGAGAAAAACAGGACAGTGGGGAAGAAAGAGGCAGCAAATCCCACAGAAGTAAGTCAATGAGAAATGTTTGGGTGGCACAAATGACTTCAAGCCAAAAATCCAGTCCTATCAGTGAGATCTAAGGGAGTCCTACCAGTGGACAAGGGGAGACATGATAGCAGTCTTCCAATATCTCAGGGGCTGCCCCAAAGAAGAGGGAGTCAAGCTATTACTCCAAAGCACCTAGATAGCAGCGAGAAGAAGCATATGCGAGGAAACTTAATCAAAGAGTAGAAGCCAACTAGAAACTAAAGCCCATGTCACACTGCACCAATGGATGCAAAGAGGCATATAAACGGACAAAAAGCCTTGCCATCATTGGAAAACGCTGAATGCCATCCATTGCTGTACTCACTGCGTACGTCTTTCTAACGGCTCTATCGCCTAAAACTCCGTCATACTGCCTATTTTCTCCGTCCCTCAAAAAGTTTTGAGCTGCACAAAACTTCAGCGCGATGACTTTCCGCCGCATAAATGTACATCCGCCACACATACATGCAACAAACGTTTCTAAATCCGGTAAGGTTATCCGCTTACACGTCCGATGTATCCTCTCGGCATGCCTCTGGGCACCGCGCAATCCATCCGCCTCCAGCTGGAAAGCCGGAAAGAGGGAGGCAGCCGAAAGCTACACAGAACGTCCACACAGCGTTAGTAGCCACAGAAATAATAAGGAGTAAGCGGATGCATATTCGTGATATAGAAAGCAATTAGAAACGCTGACAAAGCCGTAGGGCTGCCGAAATCCGTGAAAGGGTAGTAAATTGCCTGGGGTGGAGAAGCCAGCAGCTGGCGAGTGAGGTAGGAGCAGGTTCAGCTGCGCCTGAGAGGGTGTGCAGAAAGCTGTGATACTCTCCTTCATCGCCATGCGTCCTGCGGGCCTCGGGGCCATGTCCATGAGCGATCTGGGCCTCACGTATGTGATGCAAGGGCTTGCGCGTTGTAGAGGATGGTTAGTCAAAGTGACCAGCTGGGAGAGGAGATCTGGGCTGGATGCCGTTTATGGTGCTCCCTGATCTAATAGAGTGACAGTGTGCTCTGTTCCCTGCCGGTCTGCCTCTTTGCCTGATTTCTGTGGAGTTGCGAGCTGGTGTGGGTGTCACGGGTTGCGATCTCTGGTGGCTGCTTCTTCTTGCCCTCCATCTAGACAGGGGACCTCCACGTCCTCCGCCGCCACGGGCGACTTGCCAGCTTCGGGGTGTCTCTGTCATGGGGGCCCTCCAAAGAAACACCTGGCCTGGACACGAGGTAGCTGACTCCTGGCTGGAAAGGAGTGCTCTCTGTGGGCTGTACTGAGCGAGAGGCCGTTGACAGAGGGGCTGCCCTCCTCGCGTCGCGGATTCACCCTCCAGAAGCGTGCACCTGGCATGACATTAGGTCTCCCGCGTCAGTGAGCTTGACAGCGGTCCTGCCCGGATTTCTTAGGTAACAACTTGCCCATACCAGGTGTGCCATGTGCTTTCCACCACTCCACGTGAGGACATCTGCCAGCCTATAGCCCAGGCTCTCTGCCTTCTCTCTCCACGCTGCCTGCTGTCCACTCCATCGTGTCGCGATGCGAGCCTGTGGCCCTTCCTCCCACAGGTACGCGTTTCTCCTCAGCCATCCACCCACCTCCTCCTCATGGTCTTTGCGAAATGTAGTACTGTTTCCTCTCCCCCTTCTCCTTGCACTTGCCTCGTGGCCTCCTTCCTGCCTCTGGCAGCGCTTCAGCAGCGAGCTTTGAGAGGCCTTGCGGGCCTGCGGTCAATCACAAGCAGCAGCAGCAGGAGAAACACCACCACCAGCAGCCACAGGAAAGCCAGCGAGCAGCAGCAAGCAAGAGAAGAAGATAGCCACCACCAACACCAGGAGCACCGAGCGCGCACCAGCCAGCAGAAGCACAGCACCCCAGCAGAAGCGACCAGCAGCCTTCAGAACAGCGCCAGGAGGGTGGGATGCGTGGTTCGTGTCCTTCTTCCCCAGGGCTGGCAGGAGTAGGCACAGGCTTCCTCCTTCTTCCCCCATGGTTGTTCTCTCAAAATGTCTCGGCCCCAGCAGGCTCTTTCCTCTGAAATGGTGACCTGCCTTGCGAGCTGCGCCATCCTTTTATGATCCGCAGAGCTTACGCAATTCATCCTCCCCGCATGTGCAGTGAACGCTTTGCATCCGCTAGGCATCCGCTATTCATCCTATAGGCATCCGTGATGCATCCGCGTCATCCGCTACGCATCCGCTCCTTCCACTACGCGTCCGCTTCGCTGTTCTCCCACGGAAGCCCTGCGGATGTGTCATCCGCTTCCATCCGCTAGGCTTCCTATGAACATCCGCTTTAAATCCCCGCTACATCCTCTCCACGTCCGTTCCTTTCGGTTGTTGTCCGCTCTGTTTATGCAAATTTGGGGCACTTCTGAGAGCGGATAACAACGGATGGAAAATTTGTTCGTCCGCTGTGTCCTTTTTAGATATATTTTGCATCCGTCGGCCAGTGTGACCTAGCCTTAAGGGGGAATTTCCTGACAGTGAGAACAATTAACCAGTGAAGCAATTTGCCTCCAGATGTTGTGAATGCTCCAACACTGGAAGTTTTTAAGATTTTATTTATGTATTTATGTATTTATTTATTTACTTATTTAGTCAAACATGCATTTGATAATATATATAAGTATAAACATGATTATTAATACAGTCAACCCATGGAACAGAAGTTTCCCTCAGAAGTTGTGGGAGGTACATCACTTGAGACTTTCAAGAAGAGACTGGAAAGCCATTTGTCAGAAATGGTATAAGGTCTCCTACTTAGGCAGGACTAGATGACCTACAAGATCCCTTCCAACTCTGATTATCTGTTATCTGTTCCATGAAATAGATATGAATAAAAGCAAACATTAAGACAGAACATTAACATGCTGGTGCGCTTATGCACGCTCCCTACAGACCTCTTAGGAATGGGGTCCACGGTAGACAATCTGAAGTTAAAGTGTTTGGGGTTAGTGGAAGAAACTATAGAGTCAGGTGGAGTATTCCAGGCATTGACTACTCTGTTGCTGAAGTCGTATATAAGATTTTGGATAACCATTTGTCTGAAGTGGTGTAGGGTTTTCTGCCTAAGCAGGGGGTTGGACTAGACGACCTCCAAGGTCCCTTCCAAATATTCTGTTCTGTTCTGTTCTATTCTGTTCTGCATTTTCTATTCTATTCTAGTGAGGGGGGGGGGGGANAGGGGGGGGGGGGGGGAAGCAAGAAATCATCACAACGTTTGCAGCCAACACCAGTTCTTGCTAGGATGGGAGTAGAAACACCCTATTGCCAAGGACTAGGTAGGTGAGGACATCCTAACAGCTGAATGAAAGCCCTCCAGGACTGAGGGCAGGGCAGTGGTCAACGGGGAAACTCCAGATCCACGCTTCCCCCAAGCCAACCAAGGAGGAGATAACCAGGAGATAAAAAGAGTCCAAATGAGATAAATACTCCTAATTATGGACCTACAAACCCAAACAAACAATCAAACATTGAACAACAGCCCAATGGGAGAACTATCAAGAGCATCCCCACCAAGACTGACAGGATAAGCTATTAGTATATAAACAGAAGGCAAAACCCACTTGCCTTTTAGCACTGATGATGTTGCCTAATTGGGTCGTGAAACACCTGCAGAAAAACAACCAAGCTCACAGAACACCCAGGACCTTAAAACAAAAATAAAAACAAGCGATATTTTCAGTTTTGTCTGATGAGCAGCTTAATTTTTTTGGCCTGCTTGTTTCCTGTTAATTTGTTTAAATAAGAGTCGCACTTTGCTGTTCTGTTCCACTTGGTCCTGTCAGGGCTGTTCTGTTAGGTTAGGCGGTTTCCTCGCTGGGTGAAATATAATTAGCATTAATTCCTCCAGGTTCTTCGGAGACTGAGGTGTTGTCAGTGCCTTTAATGTGCCTTAATCACAAACAACAACTCCTCCTCCTCCTTCCCCCTTCCTCTCCTCCTCCTCCTCCTCCTTCTTCCCCTTCCCCCTCTTCTTCTCCTCCTTCCCCTTCCTCCTCCTCCTCCTCTTCTCCTCCACCTTCTCTCTTTTCCTCCTCCTCCTACTCCCTCCTCCTCCTCCTTCCCCTTCCCCCTCCTCTTCTTCTTCTCCTTCTTCACCTTCCTCCTCTTCTCCTCTTCCTCCTCCTTCCTCCTCTTCACTCCTCCTTCTTCCCCTTCCCCCTCCTCCTCTTCTCCTCCTCTTTTCCTCCTTCCTCCTCTTCCCTCCTCCTCCTCCTCCTCCTTCCCCTTCCTCTTCTTCTTTCCTTCTTCCCCTCTTCCTTCTCCTCTCTGCAAACCCCGCTCTCTTCTAGCACTGATGATGTTGGGTCATGAAATATTTGCAATCCAACAACCGAGCAGGAAGGACCTCACAGCCACACGTCAGTGCCACTTATCTAATTCCAAGCGGTGCTGGCCATTACTTGAAAAGATTCCTGCGTGTGGGCTTTTAGCAATAAAGCAGCTTTAAATTGAATCGTATGGTATGGACCTGGCCTTTCAAGGCTTGACAAAAACAGAGATATAGGTAGTCCTCGACTTACGACCCCAATTGAGCCCAAATTTTCTGTTGCTGAGTGAGCGACAATTAAAATGAAGTTTTTGCCCCATTTTGTGACCTGTCATGCCAACAATTGTTAAGCGAATCACTGCAGTTGTCAAATTAGCAACACGGTTTTAACCGTGAATCTGGTTTCCCTGTTGACTTTGCTTGTCAGAAGGTCACAAAACAGGATCCCGGCACACTGCAACCATTATAAATATGAAGCAGTTGCCAAGCATCTGCAATTTTGATCACGTGGGGATGTTGCAACAGTCATAAAGTGTGAAAAATGGTTGTACGTCACTTTTTTCCACTGCTGTTGTCATTTTGAACAGTCACTAATGGTTGTAAGCAGAGTGGTTGCGGTGGCCTATTGTTGGAGCTCCAGCCTCACAATCAGGAGGCTGTGAGTTCGATCCTAGGAAGAGGCAGATATTTCCCTCTCTGGGCACGGTGAGAATAGATCTGCCGAACAAAACACTACATTGGTGACAGGAACAGCATCCAGCCAGTAAAACATTCAGCTCCATTGAAACCCAGTTCAGGTAGTCTGTGTGAGAGAAAGAGGGTGAAAACGGCTCCTCCTCAATAGTTCCCAGAGTGTATTCTTCATGCATATAATAATCTACTTCAGTCTGGCAAGATGCAGTCTATAGGCGTGGAACAAGAAAGAAAATCTGCTTGGAAGAATCACCATATGTCTTTCTTGGGTTTGGAAGTTCAACATCTTGACCCCTCCATCCATTAAATCAGAAGAACAGGACCTCTTTCGTACCACTTCGCCTGCCCGTCCCATTCCACTCGTTCCACCCTGCCATCTCGACGCTGTTTAGTTCCGACTGACAGAGCCTCCCAAATGTTAAGAAAGAGATGCTTTTTCATCTGGTTTCCGTGGCAACCTGAGAAAGCCATCAACAGATGCCAATGTTGTGTACTGTAGATCAAGATCCTTGGCAGACGATTGCAGCTCGGCAGATTGGCATCTCTCCCGCCCAAGCTCCAAAGTGTTCCCACACAAGAAGGCTGTATTGCCATCGCCTCGTGTGGCCTTCGAAACACAAAAGCAAGCAAAGCAACGCAGGAGGAAGACAAGCCAGCATGTGCAGCGCTCCAGCATCAGAAGAACAAGATTCGCTGATGGTTAGGTTCTCGACGTTAAGGCACCGGGCTAGAAAAAATAAAGGAGACCCGAAGTTCTAGTTCTACTTAGGTGTGAAAGCCACCTGGGTGAGTTTGGGCCAATTTCTCCAATCAGGAGACTGGGAATTCTAGTCCCACTTTTAATCAACCAATGGAACACCTTGCCCTCGGAAGTTGTGGGAGCGCCATCGCTTGAGACCTTCAAGAAGAGATTGGACTGCCATTTGTCAGAAATGGTGTAGGGTCTCCCGCTTGGACAGGGGGGTTGGACTAGATGACCTACAGGGTCCCTTCCAACTCTGATTATCTGTTATTATCTGTTATCTGTTTTAACATGAAAGCCGGCTGGGTGACTTTGGGCCAATCACCAGGAGACGGTGAGTTCTAGTCCCGCCTTAGGTGTGAAAGACGGCTGCGTGACTTTGGGCCAATCATCAGGAGATAGTGAGTTCTAGTCCCGCCTTAGGCATGGAAGCCAGTTGGGTAACTTTGGGCCAATCACCAGGAGATGGTGAGTTCTAGTCCCACCTTAGGCATGAAGGCCAGCTGGGTGACTTTGGGCCAATCACCAAGAGATGGTGAGTTCTAGTCCCGCCTTAGGCATACAAACCAGCTGGGTGGCTTTGGGCCAATCACCAGAAGACTGTGAGTGTCTGTTACCCCTCTTAAGAATTAAGCCTGTTATAATAACAACTCTTCAGAACTTGGTAGCTGAAAATAAGTAACAGGCCTGCCAATTAGCCAGTTTCCATTCGGTGGCGTCTGCCCACCGTTCTCCCCGCGCTGCCTTTCTGACAACTGCGTCATTAACTCCCAGTGCAGACAATCACTCCCCCATCGTTCCAAACAGCACACACTTTCATTAAGCTGTCTTTCGAATTTGCTTAGTGGCCCCCGACTGCATCCAACTTCGTGGGAGGAAGAAGGGGAAATTGAGCCACAGGTTATTCTTGCCTGTAATTCAATCGAGAGGCATTACTTTGCCATAATGAAGCCCCACGGTGCTACCGTACACAGGGGAGGGTCGCTCTCCTGCGGACTCTGCAAATCAGAAAACCTGTCTCATCCCATTCATTTCTCATCTCCCAATTACAAGGAGTGAGTCCTCGACGTACGGCCATTCTTTTAATAAGCATTCAAAGTGACAACCTCTCTCTCTTTTTACATTAAAAGAAGCGACATGAGAGCAGCCTTCCATTATTTGAGGGGCTGCCCCAAGGAAGAAGGGGGTCAAGCTGTTCTCCAAAGCCCCAGCAGGCAGGTTAAGAAGCAACAGATGGAAACTAATCCAGGAGAGAAGCAACTTGGAACTGAGGAGGCATTTCCTGACAGTGAGAACAATTAACCAGGGGAACAACTTGCCACCAGAAATTGTGGGTGCTCCAACACTGGAGGTTTTTAAAGAAAGGACTGGACGGCTATTTGTCTGAAATGATATAAGGTCTCCTGCTTGAGCAGGGGGTTGGACTAGAAGACCTCCAAGGTCCCTTCCAACTCTGTAATTCTATATTATATATTCTCTCTCTCTCCCTCCCTCCCTCACATATACACTGTCAATAAAATATTTCCATGGTCTTTTTAGAGTTGCCAACAGAAAGAGAGGGGAAGAAAGGGGTTTGAAAGAGCAGTGCAGCAGTTTGGAAATTGAAATTGCATTCCATAAATAGTTTTTCAAAGATAGTAACTAGGTGACTGAAGTTTCTGTCCAGCAAATATCTAACTGGAGAACATGATTGATGACTCTGGGCTATGGATGTGTCTCATTGGAGAATATGAATTATGATACACCCAGGGGGTGGAGGGAAAACCAGGGTCAAGGGTGACAATGAATGATGTGTCTCAGAGTCGGCTACACCCAG
This sequence comes from Laticauda laticaudata, assembly GCA_004320025.1. Lineage (NCBI taxonomy): Eukaryota > Metazoa > Chordata > Lepidosauria > Squamata > Elapidae > Laticauda > Laticauda laticaudata. The sequence goes on along the minus strand of BHFT01003968.1, from coordinate 1,016 downwards.
ACGGTGCCGGACATGTTAACTCCCAATAAATCCTTCTGAAGTTTTGGAAATTTGGCTTGTGACTCATGATTTAATTGGGGTAACTGCCGGAATCCTGATATGCCCACTCACTTACTCACACACACAAACATACTCCCACGAGTTTAAATTTTAAAATTAGATTTTATTTGTCACGAAGGTGATTTTTTTAAGCGGCAACTGGATTTTCTTTGTTTTTCCTTGAAGACGTTTCATGTCTCATCCAAGAAGTGCCTTCAGTTCTGACCTAATGGTGGAGGATGGCAAGATTTATATTCCTTGCAGCTGTCTGGACGTTAGCACTCTCTCTGAGTTTAACTGTGCCCGCAGGGTCCTTGACTCTGCAATAAATCTTTCCATTTTCCACCATTCAGTCAGAACTGAAGAAGCTTCTTGGATGAGAAGTGAAATGTCTTCAAGGAAAAACAAAGAAAATCCAGTTTGCCTTTTGAAAAAGCATCTTTGGGACAACCATGGCCTGGATGACTGAGAAGCTCCACAGACATGTAAAATGTGTTTCTTTTTATGTGAAAAATAAGCTGATAAACTTTAGGATGCCTTCCCATTATGATGGCTACTACTGGGATGTCATTGTTATGCATCTATGTCCAGGTTCATGAACAAAAATACCAGGAAGCAGGGAAGTGGGAGATTCCAACTGGGATTTGCCAGGATTTGCCACCCAAGGCAGGCAATAGTTCCGTGCTGTCACCTCCGATTGTCTCTTCTGTTCCACAGAGTTAGTTTGGCATCAGTGCCAGTCAGTTACCACTGCAAGAGACAGCTTCTCTTCCAAGGTGCCAACAATTTCAAACGATGCAGAAAAACACAGAGTTGCACAAATGCCATCACAGGTACTTGGTTACTGTTCAGGATGAAGCTTTAGAGGATAAATCCAAGGCCATAAAGAGAGAAGGAGGGAGGGAGGGAGGGAAGGAAGGAAGGAAGGGAGCGAGGGAGGGAGGGAAGGAAGGAAGGGAGGGAGGGAGGGAGGGAGG
>BHFT01003967.1:0-19825 GCA_004320025.1 Laticauda laticaudata | reverse complement strand
GATAGTTCTCCACCATTGTTAAAATTGCAACTAGATCATTGTTTGTACTGTTTTTTATCTGCCATAACCAGATAAAATTCAGGTGAACCACCATAAAAGCAAAAACATGGAGCAATAAGGGAGCCCCCAAAGCAATTATAAAAATGTCATCATGCTTATAGAAAGACAGTTACTACCCTTTTAATACTAAATGAAATAAAAATGATTATTTAAGGATTGAACTCAGAAAGAGGAGGGGAAGTTCCTCTGAATTTCTCTCTCCCTCTTTCTCAGCTTCTTTTGGGTTTCATTCTGCCCCATCTTTGGATCTGAGTCTGCTTGCACAGATGAAGACAAGCATAAGAGCCCTATAAATCAAAACAGATCAATAGATTACACATAATCCTATTTATGGATAATACAATAGAAGAAAAAGGAAAAAAAAAAGAAAGAAAACTGTGTTAAAACATAATCAGAGGGGAAATGCAAGCTCGCATCACACTAAATGACAGATAAAAATGAGACCTATAGGAAATATGTCAATTGAGACTGAATTAAAGTATTTTTGTTGCAGTGACAGCAACTCTAATTAATGGTCTCGTTGACAGTAATTTCTGTGGAATTTTTCTCGTCTTTACTGCTTCAAAGAATGGGGGCATTTGGGTCTGGACCCTCCCAGAGTTTCTCTTTCCCGTTGAGCCCAAGCAGCAGCATCAAAGAAGCAGAAATACAAGTCTATTCTCCCTTGAACCTGAATAAGTTACTTCTCTCATTCTAAAACTCACAAAGAATTATAAAGAATTCAGATCAGTCTCACAAAAAGAGAATGCCTAGAGACTTAATGAGCTTCACATGGAAAGGCAAAGGCCCATTCACAACCTGCCCCTGTCTGACTAATTTACTCAAAAAAGACACAGCATTGACTAGAAAGCATTTATCTTTTCTAAGGCAATATCCCTGCCATATTTCTTCAATCTGTCGTTTTACATCAAGTCACTGGAGAAGAAGAGGTCTCATAAGAGTGTGATGCCTGAATAATTAGAATGTGAAGCTACTTTTCATTGGGGGATCTCAACTTCTTCCAGGACTTCATGTGCAGAGAAGTAGCTGGAGTTAAGCATGTTAGTGAAAAATCACCAGTACGGCCCCTGGTCACTGTTCTGTAAGTGCGTCTGGCCTTTCTATTGGGAGCCATGTTAGAAATTAACATCTGGAGGTTAAGAGTTCAACCATCAGGTGAAAAACTTCTTATGTCCATTCTGGATGGTAACTTCCTTTATACTTGTTGACATTAACGAGAAGACACTGGGAAAGTTCGTCTCCCATGCTTGATTTTTGGACTACTACCAGTATATCAGGCAATAGCATTTAAAAACTTATATACTGCTTTATAAATGCTTTTACTGGCCATTTCAAATGGTTTACAGAGTCAGCATATCGCCCTCAACAATCTGGCTCTCATTTTTTCTCAACTTGGAAGGATGGAAGGCCGAGTCAAGCTTGAGCTGCTGAGATTCGATCTGCCAAATTGGCAGTAGGAGTAGCTTCCAGTACTGCACTCTAACCACTGTGCCACCAAGGCTCCTTAATGCTGATATATCCAGCTCTCTTGCTGTGGTGATAATACACTCTAATAAAGCCTTAGTAAAGACCACAACTAGAGTACTGTAATCAGTTTTGGTGACCGACATTATAAAAAAGATGTTCAGACTCTAGAAAGAATGCACGAGACCGAGCAAGGATGATTAGGGGACTGGAGACTAAAACCTGTGATGAATGGTTGAGGAACTAGCCTGGACAGTCTGAGTGAAGGGAAGAACCAGGGGAGACAGGAAAGCAGTCTTCGCAATATTTGAGGGGGCTGCATAGAGAGGAGGAAGGGGGTCAAGCTATTTTTTAAAGCACACTGAAAGGCCAGACAAGGAATATAGATGGAAACTGAACAGAAGAGATTTAACCTGGAAATTAAGGAGAAACTCAGCTGACAGTGAGAACAATAACGCCAAGAACAGTTGCTGCCCTCGGGAAGTTTGTGGAACATCATCACTTGAGACTTAAAAGAAAGAGATTGGAACTGCCCATTTGTCAGAAATGGTGTCGGGTCTTTCGCTTTGGGCAGGCGTTGGACTAGAGGACGGCAACAAGGTCCTTTCCAACTCTGAGTTAATCCTGTTACTCTATTATCTGAAGGGAGTCCCAGACATAAAGTTATCTGATAAGAGCTTTAAAACCTGTTTGGGCTCAGCGACCAGATAAGGTTATAAGGACTGCTCTCAGTTTCCTTCAGTCTATGTGGTTAGAGTCTTTGTCAGTGATGGAGTAAATACAGGCTACATTTTTCTGATATTCAGTCCATAATTTCCCATGAAATGGACAGTGTTCGTTCTTCTTTTTTTTCTTTCTTTCTTTCTTTCTTTCTTTCTTTCTTTCTCTTTTCTCTTTCTTTTCTTTTTTTTCTTCTCTTTTTCTTTCTTTCTTTTTTGCAATAGATTTTTTATTTTTTTATTTCAACAATCATATCATTGTGTGTGCGGTGGGATTCAATTTTTTTTACTCCTGGTTCTGTGGGCATGGCTTGGCGGCAATGGGGGGGCAAAGGGGAAGGTTACTGTAAAATCTCCATTCCTTTCCCCACCCCAACTAACCTGCTTTTCAGCTCTGTTCTCCTGTGGCAGGGCAACCAAAGAAGACCCAGCAATCAGCTTGGATTGGGAGGGCAGAGATGGATGGGGAACAGGGCGCAGCCAGATTGGTATTTGTCGGTTGTCTGAACTATTGCAAAATTTTTGCTACCAGTCTCCAGAACTGGTCAGAACCTGCTGAATACCATCTCTGATTGTGTGAACAATTGGTTCTGGAGTGTCTTACATTTTAGTACAAATATGACACTATTCTTTCATCATTTAATACAGTTGACAATCTTTTAAAATTTAATATAACATTAATATTTTGTTTAAATTATCAATCTTCTATTCAATACTGTATCATGTTATTTTTTGTGTCCAATCTCTAATTTCTTAACATCACCCCTTTTACTACAGATTATATGTTGATAATATTTGTTCATGTTTAACAAATTATGTAGGTTCTCATAGAGTCAAGTTGACCATTTGAATTTATTGATAAATGACAATTTCCCATTGTATATCACCCTTTTTAATTTTAAATTATAGCCACTATTATATTTGGCCCAAATCCCCTTTCTATCACATTTTGATACAATGCTCTCAGCTTCTTAGAACCGCCTGGATCCCTTACCCATCCTGTTCTTTTTAGGATAACTGGCATAAGGGTTAATACTCTATATCCAACGATTCTTAAGTCCACTTTGAATTTAGATACCTGGTGAAACCATCTTTTGTCACTTTTGTGCAACTTCATAGTTGCCACATCTAATGGGGGGAAGGAGGATGAGGGGGAGACAGCCTAGACAATCTCCAAGAACATGGTCCAGCTATTCTCCCTTGGGAACCAAGGTCATCCCAAAAGGTGGCAGTTGGAGGAGGAACAGATGTGACCAAGGAGCCCATCAACTGTTTTGATTGGATAATGTGACCAGTGACATGTGGGGAGGAAAACTTTGTCTTCTAATTATACTGTAAGCCTGGGAACTTTTTAGAGTTTGTTCTTACTAGTTGTGCTGATATGATGTATCCAATAAATATGTTCTCTGAGGAACCTTTCTACTTTGGAGTTCTGATTTCTTCATATGTGTTACTCAAAAGGTTCACGTCAGTACTTTGTGGTAGTGGAAATGATGCTAGCATCCTTAGAAGAAGTTCTTATGCATCCCTTCTTTTAGAGTTTCCAACCTTCCCAATGTTAGTAAAGATTCATATTATGGTGGTTTGGGCCCATCAGAACATCTGTAGTCAAATATTCTGGACCCAATTTAGTCCAGGATCAGTCCCAGACATAAGGTTATTGTGATCTTTCTGAATGGCCCTTATCACAGCTATTAATTTGGTCATGTAGGACCTCATAGGCTTTACAAATCATGAACTGTGGTGTTCTACTGTTTACTAGCATGGGATTGGGCATTGCCTTGCAATGGTTCAGCTACTCCCGTAGTGAACAGCTTCAGTTGGTGACCATTGGGAGATGAAATTGGATTAGTGGCTTTGTGATTCAGAGTGGTTCATTCCATTCTATTATTTAATACCTATGCAATTTGGGAGGTCATCTGGTTGGGTTGCAGCACAGTAAAGATAAAGGTTCACCTCACACATGCATGCTACTTGTTTCCAGCTCTAGGGGGCGGTGTTCATCCCTGTTAAAAGCCGAAAAGCCAGCACTGTCCGAAGACATCTTCATGGTCATATGGCCGGCATGAATAAACAACGAAGGTGCATAGAGCACTGTTACCTTCCCACAAAATGGTCCCTATTTTTCTCCTTGCATTTCTGATGTGCTTTCAAGCTGCTAGGTTGGCAGAAGCCAGGACAAGGAATGGGAGCTCACTCCATCATGCAGCGCTAGGGATTTGAACTGCTGAACTGCCAACCTTCTGATCGACAAGCTCAGCATCTTAGACACTGAGCCACCATGTCTCCCTTGTAGCAGAGTATATCTATGCTTTGCCTTGCCTATGATTTGCCTCTTGTTCCATGCTGCAGGTGCCAGCCAAATTCAGTTTTGGCATGGCTGTCAATTATGATCTGAAAGGCAGTTTAGCTGCTATCAGAATGAATAATTACTCAAATTCTTAAAATGTGTCAGGGTCATTGGCAGTAGCTGAACACCAAATTTCTCTGAATGTTTTTCATGATGTTCTTTTTAGAAAATTTATTTTGATGAAAGGGAAGGGAGTTACAAGAATTTGGGTCATTCAGCCATTTCCCACTGGAGAAATATCTACATTTGATTTTCTTTGACTCGGTCATACAGAATATAGAATACAGTTATTCCAGATATCATAATGGTGTTAAGTCTAATGTTTTGTATTTGTTCTGGTAGTAAGCTGCTCTTTTGTATTCAGATCTGGCCTCAGAACGATTATGTAGCACTTGGGGATAAAAATGCAAGCCAGCAGACCAGCCACTAGAAAGCCAAGACGGAGAAGACCTGCACAGCCACCATGTATTTTCTTTGGTGCTCAGGTAGGTTGGACAAAAGGCACCCAGACACTGCAGAACATCAGCATGCTGAAAGTGATTCTAATTGGCTTTGTTGAAGGCTCCAGGCAGGTTCCTGGCCAGGAAAGCTACTAGGAAGCAAATAGCAGCTAGGAAACCATATAGCCAAGGACAACATAAAACATGGTGACAGAGCTTCGTTGACTTGAAGGATGATTTCTGTAGGCTGAGAGTGGAAGTCAGAATCAGGGAAAGGGGGAGAAATTGTAAATCCAGATGGAGCAGATGAAATTTGAACAGGCAGAACTAGAAAGGGTGATGGAGTTGGCCAGCTCTTTCCCAACCATCTCTTCACTCGATTTCCTGGCTTTGTGGCCAGAAAGCTAGCACCACCATGATCGTCTTGGCCAAGAGAGAAGAAATGGCAACGAGAAGACAATGCTGAACACCATTTTGTCGGAGAAGGCAGGTGGCTTTTCCTGGCTGACCAATGAGAGAAAATAGACAAAAAGCAAAACGGAGGGAGACCAGGAGGATGTAGGAGAGATCCCGGTTGGTGGCTTTAACAATGGGGTGTTCTCAGTATTTAGGAATATGGCTAAAACAAAATCTGTGTTAGGAATGAGAAGAGGGCAAGGAGACCAGGAAGATTCCCAGATTGTTCTTCATAAGATAGAAAAGGATATTATGTTTTTAGGGTAGCACTGGACTCGATCCTCATTTGGATACTTATCATACAGACACTGGGTGCATTTTTCTGTGTCTGGGGAAAGAAAACAAAGTTTTCTGACCTTTCAAATTTTGACCTGTCAAATTTCAAGAAACACCTTCTGTGGATGAGAGTTAATGCTGAATACAGGAAGACCATTGTAAATGCTAACTGAGTTCATATATATTTTCCTATTTATTTAAAGTGTTGGTCTAGCTGCCCAGTGTTGTGCAAAATTTGAGCCATCTGAAGGCCAGCAAGTTCCCCCACCCCATATGCACAAATATAAAACAACAATGAAAATAAAACTCAAAGAGAAATGACTGGTGCCAGGATCACCTCTCTATGATACAGCCCACCACGAATTCTCATCCTACAAGTGACTCATCTTATCCCAATGTCTGGGGAAGAATCAGGTTTCCTGAAAGTTTAAAGGGATGGAAGCCTGTTGGGATTTTCACAGGAGAGGGTTTTAAATAGTCAGGAAGCTGCAGCAGAAATGGCCACACTATCCAAGAACGCGCACAAGGTGGCAATGTTTTGAGGGAACATACCTGGAGTATCTCTACTATATTAGCTCTCATGAGACAAGTAGACAACTTCAAAAGAGGGGAAGTCCTCTACATACCCATGTCTATGCCATGTAGTGCCTTAAGGGTGAGTTTAATAGGCAGTTGGAAGAAACTGGGAGGCTATGTAGCTTGCGCAATAGGGATGTAGTATGGAAGAATGTAGGGAACTCTTTGTGATTTGTTGCATTCTGGACCATCTTTAAGAGCAACCTTTATCGGCATATTGTAGTATTTCAAATAGAAAGCATCCAAGGTACAGTATGACCAAATGAAAGGCACACAATCTGTGCTAAAGGCTTCTCTAGACATTGCTGGACCCCCCTGCATATCAAGCTGTAGCTGTAACCTTGAAAGAATTCCAAATTGTGTACCACATCCGTCCAGAGGAGAGTACTCATTCAAAGTCAGAGGCTTATCTATGGCTTATACTGGACATTTGGTGTGTACAAAAACAGAAAGCTGGTATAACAGGAACACTCCATCTGCTAGGGTTGACAGTCAAAGTTTCTGGTTCCTTCCCCATTCAATCCACAGACCTTTCAGGTACTCAGCAACACAACAGCATGTTTTGACAAGTCTTCTTGAGACAGTAACAATCACATGCTTCGTCCCAAAACCTTGCTTTTATTTCAATGGCTGTGAATTATATTCATTCAAGCCCGTAAATGAATCCCAAACAGGTTTTTGTGAAAATCCAGCAGAAGTCTGCCACAGTGTTTTTGGATAAGGCTGATAAGCACCCACCTTTATTGCTCTTGAAATGCTGCCAACAACTAAATTGCCAATTAGCTGTACAAGGCCAAACAGAGTTGCAAAGTCAGGACAGAGCTTCGAGTTTTAACTGATCAGAACAAACAAAGTTGCTTCCTGCAAAAGCTCATGTCCCTTTACTCCTCCTTTATGTTTATGGGAAGCGGCCAATCACTCTCCAAGCCTGACTTTCAAGTCGCTCCTTTTTCTTAACTGTTCTTGCCTTTTGGCAGCTCTGTGCAAGTGCTCACTGGGAACAGGCTCTCTCTGTTCTTCTGCCTCGCTGATGTCAGATTCTGGAGGCTCCGGAGTCAGCACATAACTCCCAGATGGCCCTGGCCCCAACTCTGTGTCAGATGCAAATCTCTCGTCCAAGCCCCCCAGACTTCAAGACTGGCCCATGTTCCTCCCCACTGTCCGACTCTGCCTGCCAGCTCTGCAGGCTGCTGGCAGACCACAACAAGCACCACCTACCTGTCCATGGTGATGTTCGTGATGATACCATGCACTGTAGTAGCAAATGATTTCACCTGGCAGTTTTAATGTAGATGATAAAGATCAAATGAGTAAACCCAAGTTTTAAGAGATGCCCCATTGTAGGGACCAAGGTATGACTTCTCTCACCTAACAACGCCAACTGAAAATATTGTGATTTTCAGATATCAAATATCTGAAAATATCATCCCCTGAAGCCAGGGGATGATTGATGGGATTAAAATCCACTGGTATCAAAAACTACTGATTTGGATTGATGGTATCAAAATCCATTGAGAGATTCCTGATGATTATAGCTTTCCCATCCACACTCTTCAGAGTTAATCTGCAAGAGCAGCCAAGGCCATCTTGGTACTGTATCTTAACCATGAGCCTGGGAATTGTACCTGAGCATCAACCATGCACTCAACAAACTTCACTAAAATGTTGGAGCCTTGGAGCCTGGACAAGAATTGTCTGACATGGTCAGTCCATGCAAGACTCCTGAGAAGGAGGGGGCACTTTAGGGCAGCTGGCATAACTGTCTCCTGGAAGAAGCACTAAACTACTCGCAGAGTAAAATTACTTCCAAGCCTTGAGGGCCTTAGCATGCACATTAATCAAAATGCTCTGCAATAGATCCAGTGTTATGCCTTTTCATCAAATGTCACCACCTTCCTGAGTGGAGATGGTCCCCTCTGACAAGGAACGCGAAGTCATAACAGCACACTGGCTCTCCTTCTCGAGCCCTCTTGAAAATCCAGGACAACAATTTTCTACACATTTGACTGAGGGCTAGAGCCTAAGCAGAAAAAGAAGGAATGCCACAGAAAATGTATTGGACTCACCATCCATTTGGAATGTTAAAAAAAAAACAGACTAAACAAATAATCTAATGGGTTTACATAGGTGACTGAACTTTCTAAGTAAAGGTAAAGTCATATCATCCAGTCATATCTTCAGATAGCTTCAACTGCAACAATACAGATACAACTACAATGTAAACAGATACAAACTCAATGGAAACCACTCCAGACTTGATTGCAGAAGTACAACTTCAGCAACAGAGTGGTCAGTGCCTGGAATGCACTACCTAACTCTGTTGTTACATTCTCAAACCCCAACTCCTTACCTTAAGCAACTACTGTTGACCTCACCCCATTCCTAAGAGGTCTGTAAGGGATGTGCATAAGTGCACAATCGTGCCTACTATTCTCTGTCCTATTGTCCCATTTATTCATACCTATTTCCTGTATTCATACTCATATAAACAATTGACAAATCAAATAAACAATAAAAAATATCTGACTCCGGAGAGCAGAGCTCATCTGCATTTCTTAACTGAGGGAACTAACATTGTTTGAAGATGTTTCAGTGGTCATATGGCTGGCATGGCTATACTCCGAGGTGCACAGAATGCTGTTACCTTCCCACCTAAATGGTACCTATGTGTCTACTCACATTTGCATCCTTTTAAACTGCTAGGTGACCAAGAGATAAGGTAAGTAAAATGTCTAACTAGTTCAAATGCTTCTAACAGATTGGCAGATTCCTCATCTAGTTCTTCCCTTTTGCTTCTGACAAATCACACTGTAATCAAGGAATTTTCTACTTAATAAAGTCTGGTGGATGAATTTTAAAAAAGATTAATGTATAAAATGACAATCAGCATACCTGTTCTCATGGCCATATTAGCATTCATTGCTACATATACATGATTCTAAAAATATGTATAGAGTAGAATAGAGTTAGAATAAGAATAGAATAGAATAGAATAGAATAGAAAGATAGAATAAGATAGAACTCCTTATGGCTGTCAGGCTGATGACATTTGACAAAAAATTGAATGCTCTGTTTCTAGAATTTGTGTAAAATGAGTTGGAGGTGAAACCAAGTCCTTAAAAAAAAGCCAGCCGTATCTATGGAGATTCTCAGCCATCCAGGTCATGGTTATGTTCAGATGAACTTTTTATAAAGGCAACTGGACTTTCTTGTTTTTCCTTGAAGAAGTTTTTCCTTGAAGCAGAGAAATGTCTTCAAGAAATGTCTTCAAACAAAAGGAAGTCTTTTGAAAAAGCCCTTTGGAGTAAGTCAGGCATCTTTTGCTACACCAGATGTTGACATGAGTAGTATGAGCCCTGTTTCTAAGGCCCAATTGATATCCAAGACAAGGTTTCTTTTCTGTTTTGGAACTACAATTAAGGGAGACCAACTGGCATGGAAAGACAGATCCACATTTATATTTAGTTATATCTGGAGCCTCCTTTTTGCCACAGAGATTCTTAAGCTTGCTAAGTGTGGAGATAAAAATTGCATTAAGAGATTTTTTTTTCCAGATGAAGTGCTCCTTACAAACCAAAGGCCAAATCTAAGTAGCATTTCCTTTCAAATTGTCCTTCATGATTTTTGATATCAGGAAGGGCTTTTCTTTGGGTCAAAATCATGTTTCAGTACTTCAGTCTTCTGGCTGAGGGCACTATCTCATAGAAAACTGGTCACTGAGATTTCATGTGAACTGAAATGCTTGGAACTCATTCCTAGAAGCAGAAACGCTACTGCGCTGTCAAGTGGAGTGAAAGAGAGGCAGGGATGATTCTGAACAACTTAAAAACATTACAAGATGATGGACTTGCTCTTTCATGGGACACTATTCCAAACCAAAACTCTGCCTCCTAATTCCAAAGTTTTTTTCCCCTACTAGGACCAAGCACCTCCAGTTTTGATTCAATTTTCATCAGGTTCATTCCAAATTTAAACTCAGATACTGTTCAACAGAATTGCCTTCTCCTTTGCTATTTTGAGGACAAGGAACATGCAGGGGTTGGCTTCAAAATTTTATCCATGGATTCTCTACCTGGTTTGCTAGGTGGACATGGCCAAGGTGGTCATGGGCTAATCTGGCTTTTGCATCATGGTGATATGTGTGGGTTTTTTTTGCCTCCCTGGGCTCCAGAGGGTTTTATGGAGCATCTGGGAGAGCGAAAATGGCCTCCCCAGGCTCTGGAGGCATTCTGGAATCTGGAAACGGGGCATTTCCAGCCTTCCCGAACTTCCAGGACACCCATTTTTCACTCTCCACAGACCCTCCATGCACACCCTGCATCCAAAACAGGCTGCGTGGGGACTCCTGGGAAGGTGGGGTGAAGTGGGCAGAGCCAGCTAGGAGTGGGATTTGGGGGTTCTTTGAACTGCAAAGAATCTTAACTAGGGACTCTGCCAAACCCCTGTGAACCCCCAGCAGCCCATCCCTGAGATATATGAAGCTGAAGTTATCAGCACGACAATCCCCAGCAGTTGAGGGCCTCTCTCACAGGTATTATGGAGATATCTGATTGCAGAAAGGACACAAAAAAAAAAACATGATCTGTGTCTGAAGTCTCTCAGCATCCCATGTTGGACAATGCAGAATCAGCTTAAAAACAGTGTTGTGTACTATATGTATCTGAGGGGCCACCTTGTGTCAGATCCATGTATCTGTCATTCTTCAATGAAAGAAGAAGGGGGGGAGGTTGGTATAAGTAATCCTTTTTCATGTAACCTGAATATCTCAAGTCTTGTACTGGGTCTGTATAACTTGCACATGATATACAACTGGGGTCTGGAGCCCAGATGCCTGGAAACTTGTCACCTCTTGGAGAGATAGCAAGAGAAGAAGGGGCCATAAAAATTCCAGCTCTGAAAGAAACTTCCTGAGAAACTTTTCTCAACTACGTTCCAGGAAAAAAAAAAGGGGGGGGAATTAAAATGTTGCTTCTTTGTATTGACAAAATCCACATCAGACAGGGGGGGTTTCTTAAATACCCTTTATCTATGTTGCATGCCTGGAAGCATATTAAGACTATTACCTGGATAACTTCCTTTTCATAAAGAATTCCTTTTGAAATACCCAGTTTTCAAGAAGTTCATTCTAATCATTTGGAGGGGAGAGAGACTGGGCCTTTGTAATAGCACTGAAGCTCCCAAGAGTCTAAGAACACAATAAGGTTTCTATTCCACTCATTTAATTATTAGAGAAAGTCATCAACTTTGGTGACTAAACTTAGTCCATTTCAAATTTGTCCTAAGGCTATGGAAAAAAAGAGAAAAGACACCAATATTTTGTACACCTTGTTATGCAACTTCAGCCATGTGAGAGCATCTTCGTCGATAAGAAGTCTCTCTCTTTTAAAATTGCCTAATTTCTTTTCATTAAATCATTATTAGGGAGAATCACGCAGCTCATGACATCAGATCTGCTGCTACATCTCCATTTTGGTCCAAGTACAGTTTCTCCTTGGAAAGATTGCAATATTCATTCTTTTCCAGAAAGGGGTGGAACTAGAAAAGAAAACATGCAACAGTTTTAAAAGCAGAAACCTTGGTGTTTTTTTCACATTTGAATATTTCTTCCATGATTGTCTTACTTGCGAGCACTGTGAATTGAAAAGACACATGGTACCAATATCCTTCAGCGTGCTAAACAAAGATTCAGCAAAATTTGTGGATCATATATTGAGAAAATATAATTTAAACATTTACAATTTATAAGGAACTATAAAGAAGGTCATAAAAAAACCAAACTGGATATAAGTATAGATTAGGTGAAACCTGACTTAAAAACAGTCATGGTGAGAGGGACCTTGGAGTCCTAGTGGACAATCACTTGAATATAAGTCAGCAGTGTGCAGCTAATAAAAACTAATATACAATCCTTGTACAAACAAAGGCATAGAATCAAAATCACATGAAGTATGAATACCGCTTTATAAATCCTTAATAAGACCACACCTGGAATACTGCATCCAGTTTTGATCATCACATTACAAAAAGATAATTGAGACTGGTAAACATGCAGAGAAGAGCAAACAAGATGATTAAAGCCAGGAGACAAAACATATGAATAGAATAGAATGAATAAATTAGCTGGAAGGGTCCTTAGAGGTCTTCTAGTCCAGCCCCTCTGCTTAAATAGGAGGACCATATCAAGTCTCTTCTTAAAACTTCCTGTGTTGAAGCACCCAACTTCTGGAGGCAAGCTGTTCCACTGGTTAATTGTTCTCACTGTTGAAAGTTTTCTCCTTAATTCCAGGTTGCTTCTCTCCTTGGTTTGTTTCCAACCATTGTTTTCTTGTCCTGCATTTTTGGTGCTTTGGAAAACAATCTGATGCCCTCTTCCTTGTGGCAGCCTCTCAAATACTGGAATGCTGTTATCATATCTCCCTTAATTCTTTTTTTTTTCCTAGATTATCCAAATCCTGCAGCTGTTCTTCGTATGTTTTAGTCTACAGGCCTTTGATCATCTCAGCTGCTCTTCTCTGAAACTTTTCCAAAGTCTCAATATCTATTTTGTAGTATGGTGACCAAAAACTGGATGCAGTATTCCAGGTGTGTAGGTTTTATAAAGTGGTACTAATACTTCATGTAATCTTGATAACATGCCTCTGTTTATACAACCAAGGATTGCATTAGTTTTTTGTTTTTGTTTTGGCTGCTGCTGCACACGGCTGGCTCATATTCAAGTGATCATCCACTAGAGTTCCAATGTCCAGGAATACGGTATGTCCAGTCTAGAGAAAAGAGATACAAAAGAGTGCGATGAAGCAGTATTCCAATATTTGAGGGCTGCCAAAAAGAAGAGGGGATCAATTTATTTTCCAAAGCACCAGAAGGCAAGATAAGAAACAATGGATGGTAACTAAGCAAGGAAGGAAATAACCTAGAACTAAGAAGAAATTTTCTAACAGTGAGAACAATTAACTGGTGCAGGGGTAGGAAACTTGGCTCTTTATTCATTTTATGGACTTCAACTCTCAGAACACATAAAGAATTATATCCTACATTTGTATATTACAGTCCCATTCAGTCAAAAATGATTTCCCCCACAACTGAAAAACCAGTAGGCCAGGGATGGGGAAACTTTTATGGCTCACTCAGGAATTCTGGAGTTGAAGTCCATAAGTGATAAAAGAGCCAAATTTCTCTACCCCTGAACTAGTGGAACAGAATTGTGAGTGCTCCATCACTGGGGCTTTAAGAAAAGATTAGACAGCCATTTGTCTAAAATGGTACAGGATTTCCTGCTAGAATAGGGGGATTGGACTAGAAGACTTCCAAGGTCCCTTCCAGCTCTATTCTGATTGATGTTGAATATAAATACATTGGACAAATAATCATATATAGTTCATTCATAGACTTTTTTAAAAACAAAAACAAAATGATGACTATCAGAAAGCATAAATTTGTCAAGTGGAAGGTTTCAGGCTAATTTCCTCCCAGATGAACCAAGCTGGAATCACTAAGATCTGAGCAGTTCCACTTTATTTGTAAAGGCTTTACTAAAAGAATCTTCATCTTCAAGTCTGAAAGTACAAATCTCCCACCAACACTTTTACAGTCTGAAAAGATAATGAGGATCTTTTCTGGATTTTTTTCTCTGCCTGTTATGCAGCTGAAAACTCCCCTCACTCCAAAACATTCTGTTGGCATCTCATTTGGAGAAGACATTTAACAGAAACTGAATCAGATTTAGGGATGGGCAATGAAGCCAAGAAAATGATTTCAGGAGCTGCTATTAGCCTTGAAGAAAGACTATCAAGGAGAAGAGCCAGGTTGGACTACCGGAGCCAAAACAAAGATTCAGGATTCCAGCGACTGCCCAAAACATGAGCGTCAAGCCAAGCTTCAAAAGAATTCAAAACATTTATTAGTAGCAAGATGTCCAACATTAACCCAAATGAAGCCAACTCTGACACACGTAATTTACGGTCACCTGTAACCCTGTTTTCCCCCTCCCCCCTTGGGTGTCATCAAGGACATTCTCCAACAAAGCACATTCACTGGCTGGGTGTCATCAATCAAATTCTCCAATGAATGATTTTCATGGCAGAAGGTCCAGTGCCTAGGCTACAAGCTTTTTAAGATAAGCGTGGAATGTACTTCTGGTTTTTATTTGCCAATCTGCTGCTTCAGGTTTTCCCACCTCCTGTTTATGGCAACTCAGAAACAAGCTTAGGACCGTTTTAGGAGTTGACAGAAGGAGCCTGGAAAGACCTTTTCCAGCTATCACAATATCTTGATTGGAAAAGAATAGATACAGCACTCTCCCAACAATTGAAAGGTTACACAGAAGGTGACAAAGGTTACACAGGTGGTTAAGACCAGCTCATTGTTATTGCAGATAATCAAACATTATGAGCTCAGTCAAAAGAGAGGAGATTCTGGCTAAATAAAGGAAATACACCCTAAAGGAAAGGTAATTTAGAATTGAACCAGTGAATCATGAAGTTCACACTGCTCCTTCCCTGATTGTCTTAATGCAATGATCTGTTGTGGACCCACCAGCAGCCAACAGAGCTGGCATCAGATTTGGACAGTGCGGAGGTTGGGGAGGAACATGGCCAATCCTGAGAGTTTGGGAAAGGCTCTGAAGAGTGCTCTAAGTCAGAGGCAGAGATGGGGTCAGGGCCATCTGACAGTTATCAGCTGCTTTGGAGTTGGACATTTGTGGGGCAGAAGACAGCTGGAGCCTGTTACTAGTGTGCACATGTGTCGAGCTGCCAGGAGAAGGGAACAGCTAAGGAACAAGGGTCGAATTTGGAGAGTAAAGCCACAGGTGGATGGTGAATGGCCTTCTCCCATATGGAATAAAGATTAGCGAAAGGGAAGTGGTATTTGCAGGAGACAATTAGTTCAATTCATCTGTTCCTTTTTGACTTATGTCAAATATGTCTGCTAAGATGATGTATTTGTAAATATTGGCCTGCATTTCTCATTATGTCTCCAATATATCTATAATTATAATAAGATATTATATATATCTTCTATATATAATAGATATTTATATGGAATATGTCTCTATGGTCAGATTAATCTTATATCATTCTATGGATTGTTCTTATCTGTCTATGTATTATATTTTATATCTCTGTGGTATCTTTGTCATGAAATGTTTGTTGTGTCTATCTATTATGTCTTATATATTGTCATCTTCTATTAATTTGTGATGCATTGCCTTGTGGTGCATTGGGTGGCAATGCTCTCAATATCTCTGTGGCTCTGTAGCAAAATCGTAAATGGTTCCCTTTGGATTTCTCTCTTTTGTTTCTTATTGTTTTTTTCTCTTTATTTATATCTGCCATGGCTCACCTTGATTGCTCTTCCCCTCCTATCCTCTCCTCCGGATCTGGAATATGCAGCATTCAAGCATGGGCCAGAGTCATAACAACACTGTAAATATGATGGTCATGAATCAAGAGCCGCTGTTTTTTTGGATTGATATTCAGTTGGTGCTTCTGGATGCATCGTGCGGCCTTTTTATGGAAAAGATTTGTTTTGAAAAAAGAACAGTGAAAAGTCTTATCTTTGAATCTGTATAAACATAGAAATTAAGTTATAAGTGCATTCATGTTTCCCTTCTTTTGTCTGAACACAAAAAATATATGGATATGTTTTAAATCTCCATATAGGCATTCTTTCTATTTCCACAAGGCTTGTGTTCCAACTCCTTCTCAATGGGTTCGTGGTAGTCTTGAAGTTTTGAGATGTAGAGTGATCATTCCTTGTTGAACAAAATTTCTATAAAAAGACAAAGCATTGACTGTCTCACTTAGAAAGGTCACCAAGTTTAGATCTGTATTCTCTCATCTCTTATCTTATATATACTCGTTGTCTATCTATACAATACATATACCATCCATCTGACATAGCATAGATTATCAATATAGTATCTCCATACTATCTCCTACCTGTGTAGGCAATGAGACCGATTAATTCATCTGAATGGAGACAGTTTATCAACTACTGGAATGATCCATCTTGTGGGCCATCCGGTAAGAATATTATATAGGATAGTTATCACTCAGACCTCGAAAAATTTTATAAAATCTAATATTATAGTAAAAGAAGGTATATTAGGGTTATTATCAAGACCATACAATAACATGAGCCTGAATAAATCCATTGGCATTCCTGAGCTACAAAAGTAGATAATTTGTTGGTAATACACTTCTAATAATGTTTCATCCTTATTAATGAATTTTTATGGTTCTATATGATTCCATAAGAGATTTCTCAGATTTAAGTCAGACGATCAATCAGGGAAACTTTCCTTAAATCTCGGATTCCATTTGCAGGATATAATATCTTATTGAGTCATGGAGATCATGGACAGAATACTAGTTTCTCTATTACGCTGCCTCTTCTTTTGTAGAGAACTCTTTGGCTGATGTTGCATCTCTTCTCACATTTGCACATTCACAAGTGTTAACCAAAAGCTATGGGACCTCTATTGTGAATGATTATTGTTCTAGATTTTTTTGTCTCTTCTTCTCTCATTCTGTGTATTCCTCATGTCTTGCCTCATGCACCTATAGGGACCATGACAAAGAAACCAGCCCTTGAATATCTGGAGATAGTTATGAATCTTAGTGTATCTAGTCAGCTCCCATCACCCATGCACTCTACTATATCATTCATCAGATACAGTACATAAATACAAACCTGTGGGATTTTGTAGATGCCCACCATAGTGGACATCTGCATGGAGGCATTGTTCTAGTCTCACTAGATATAACCATGGGTTCTCCTTTCTTCCACAGTGTAGTGGGAACATTGCTTCTCCAGTAGAGGAAGAAGTCCAGCAAGATCTTGAAGGACAAGTTTTCAGTTATTGTTTGTCATAGATATTGTAGCCAGGGTGAAATTATGTAACAGCTGAGGAATCTTATTAACCATTAAGACTGGCAAAAGTGAAGGGAAGGATTTTCCAATAATTATGCCTCCTGAACTGTAAACAAATATACATATTATTATCACAGCAGTAACACCAAGATAAATTGCTTTGTAATTCAATCACACATGGCAATAAATAGATCTATCTATGTATCTGTCTGTCTGTCTGTCTGTCTGTCTGTGTCTGTCTGTCTGTCTGTCTGTCTGTCTATCTATCTATCTATCTATTTATCTATCTATCTATCTATCTATCTATCCTATCTTCAACAAAAGAACTGACTGAATGCATTCCTCTTTGACTTCATAATTGTGAATTCACAATTCACAATTGTGAATTGATTCACAATTTAAATTAATTCAATTTTTGATCCAAAATTTTATCTCTTGCACAAACCAGGAAATTAGAAAGAATCTAAACAAATAGACAGGTCCTGGGTGGAAGGAGGAAAACAGGAAGGAAGGAAGGTGGGAAAGCAGGCAGGCAGGAAAAGGACAACTGAATGACTTACAACATCAGATTGAATAAAGGAGGCTTGTTGAAATGGAAATGACTGAAACAGTGACTCCGTTGCAGTAAACGATCCCATTAATAAGATGGCCTCTGATCCTGTAATAGTTCCATGACTTAGTTCCATCCTGCTGCTCCAAAGTTAAGTGACATTTGTTTTTTTAGCTTTCCAGAGACTGTTTGGGCATCAGGAGCAGCAGCAGAAGTAGGAAGAAGACCATTTCTCTAGAGCTGAATTGGCCGCATCCTCTTTTCTTAATATAGAATTGAAGAGGTCGACGATGATAGCAAATGAGCAGATTCATTATGATTTCCTGATTCAGAGCCCAACCAAGCTGCATGTCAAGGCGCAGCATCCAAAATTAACCGCACGCCGCACACATGTTTCTGCCGGCATAAACCCTTGTTGAGCATAACACTTGGCTGACCACGAGGCATTTATCCTTTTCTGCTAAACTTTGCATGTTGCTTCAGTCTGTTGTTTTACACTGAAGACATTGCTGAAGAATTAGCAAGAAGACCAGAATGGTGGTAATTACAACAAGAAGCAACATGTCTTCTGTGGCATTCTGAATATCTTCTGGGGTTCCTCTGCAGAGCATGGCTGGAGAAAAATTTTGTTTTTTGAAGAAAAAACATAGTTACATCCCTGGGTTCATACTTCAGCACAGAGATTCTGATTCTTCTTTGGACCAGTCAAAAAAGTAATGTGGAAGATTCTCATTGAAAACCAAATTGACTTATGAGGTCCTGCAAAATAATATGTTTTTCTCCCATTCTTTTGGAAGCATCCACAAAGACCACCAAGGAAGGTCTCCTAGATTTTTGGAGTTTGAGGCTACTCTGACTAACACCAAGCTTAACCTCTCTTGTCTTCTAATTTTCTTCCTTGATCAGAGGACACTTCAGAATGTCATTCGTACTCTGTTCACTACAGAGCTTGGCTGCTCTACATGGGGCTGCCCTTTAAGACCACTTGGAAACTTCAGCTGGTCTAGATTACAGTGAAACAGACAAGTGATAAGTATGTCTCAGTACACCTATCTGTCCATGAACTGCACTGGTTCCCAGGTTGTTTCTGGTTGCAATTCAAGATGCTTGTCACTATCAATAAAACTCTACATGGCATCGGTCATAGTGCTTAAAGTCTTTTGTGTTTCCCATAGTATCTGCCTGGCCAGTTCAGTCTGCAGGGCCAGCATTCTACCCCAGGATTCTGATAAGCANTAAAGTCTTTTGTGTTTCCCATAGTATCTGCC
This sequence comes from Laticauda laticaudata, assembly GCA_004320025.1. Lineage (NCBI taxonomy): Eukaryota > Metazoa > Chordata > Lepidosauria > Squamata > Elapidae > Laticauda > Laticauda laticaudata. The sequence goes on along the minus strand of BHFT01003967.1, from coordinate 791 downwards.
TGGCCAGTTCAGTCTGCAGGGCCAGCATTCTACCCCAGGATTCTGATAAGCAACTAAATGGAAAAGTGGTAAACATGCAAATCATGCCGGGGGACCCAGAGTCTACCATATTTTCCCCAAAACAAGATCCTTTCATTTTTTTGCCCCCTCCAAAAGGCACCAGGTCTTATTTTCAGAGGATGTCATCCACTGACTAACCTCATTTGCATGCGTCACCCCCGGCCTCCTTTTCACTGTCAGAGGCCTTTAGGAACTATTTCTGTGGCTGGCAAGGCTTTCCGGAAGGCCTCTGCAGTGGATAAAAGAGCTCTGGGTCACTCCAAAACTTTGTTATTTGTTACAGAGGCTTTCAGGCCTTGCCAGCCTTGCCAGCTGCAGAAGAAATGGGCTGGCAAGGCAGGTGTTGGGGTGTGCAAGGCCTGGCCAATTGTCCAAAGGTAAGTAGTAAGGCAGCTCCACCCCACACCCCATCCCAGCTTAATTTTTACCCATGTACTTTGGAGTGGGTGGGATCTTAATTAGGGCTTATTTTTTGGAGGGTAGGGCTTATATTGGGTAGACGTGTAAAAATCAAGCTGGGACTTACTTTCAGTGTAGGTCATATTTTCAGGGAAACAAGGTATATCTCCTGAATACCTCATGTATTAGGGTCCCAGTTGGTTTTGCATGGAGTTAAACACCAGTGCTCGGGCAATGCTGCTGATTGATCCCCCAATTTACAGAGGAGTGGAATGCACTGTGCTATCAGAAGTTGGATGGCCTCCAGCTGAGTGACTGTCTAGTTGATTGAC